>JAKSZP010016373.1:0-51050 GCA_022478985.1 Massospora cicadina | reverse complement strand
AAAAACAGACGTTTATGTACCTAAGTCTACGTGAGGGGGAATCAGTTGCCATTTTTATTGTTTTTACAATGTAGCACTACCTCTCTTTCTCACAAAAATGTTACAGCTTGATGATTCTCTGGCGGCAAATCTGACTGACTTAGCTTCTCACCCTTCTATAGTTCAGCATCTTATCTCTGTAAAATGCCACCCTCTAAAAATCCATGATTTCAAAGAGGTTCTTCTATAGATTTCTGATATTTCTAAAAATAGGCTTCTTCAGGAGTTGTGCCAAATTCACAAGTCTTCACCATTTAGGACTTATCAACCATAGACTCACAAAAGTAATCCAGGATAATCCTTATGGACTCACCAGTGTTGGTACTACCCCAAGACTAGAACCTGCGGAGAGGCTCAAACCTAATTTCCCTCCACAATGTTAGCATGAGGTTACCTAGCTAGTGATTAGAGTGCAATTCCATCAGTGGGTCCGCGCTCTTGACCACTAACTGCTGGCAAAGCTCATCATTTGTCATTTATTGAGCCTCTGCTCCGCCCCATGCCTTCCATGGAGAGGTCTCTCCTGGTGGCCCAAAAGGCTTCTCCTAGATTACTTTTGCTCTCTGGTTTAAGTTGAACCCAACAACCATGGGCTCATGGACAAAGCTGCTCTAGCTAAGATGCCTGCTCCTCCAATTATCATAGCTGCAGATGGCATCACAGCTACAAAAAGTTATGTCATCCGCCTCCAACAGCCCTTCTAGCATCCACCCAATGCGTGTGGACAACCCTTTAATGATGAGTTTGAAGAGGCTATGAGGACGTGGGTTATTATGTCCTAATAGCCCCATCTGAAGTAGGTAGACCAGATTGGGTGAACCCTGAAGGAGTAGATAAGGCCCTGATCCTTCAAGAAACTTACTTTAATCAAGGTCTGGGGGGTACTGAGATTATTAATAATTTTAGCAATGCTGACTAGGTTATTGCTTTGCTGAACTGACCAATTCACCATGTTCACACCCTGCAGTCCATTTATAAATAATTATCCTGAGACGGCTAAAAAGCTTGCTTCTGCTCTTCGTCTTAAGGAATTATTAGCTCTCCACCTAACTTAATTGGGACCATAACTAAGGTAGAGGTCGTTATTCAAAAAGGCCGGGTTATGGCTATTTTGGACACTGGATTTCCCATGAACGTTCACTCTTTTAAGATGATAAAAAGATTAAGCTGGCTCCTGATCTCAAGTATACACAGGAGTTTGTAATGGCGGGTCCCAACAACATCCATGCTATTGGTGCTACTCCTCTTTGCCTATTTGGATTGGAAAGTTCATATATATTGTCACCTCCTGCTTTGGCTAGGACAATAACACTTACGACATGCTTATTGGCATGCAGTTTATAATTGAGTATAATGATATAATCAACATGAAACAGGTTTATCTCTCTATTTGGTTATAAAGTCTCTCTAACTTTTAGCAACGAAAAAAACAATAAAAATAAAAACTCCTTCTTAGTTGAGCACTCTTTCCCTACTTTACCTTTAATCTACACGCCTTTGGACGCAACAAAAAAAGTTGACAGATTCAGTAGATTCTTCAGAGGGCATTCACTTTATCACTTAAGAGGAGACAGTAATCAAGGATGGTGAGCAACGGGTGATTGCTATCAATATTACGCTACATATCACCCAAAGACTATCTGCTGCATATAACAAACATTAATGGAGTAAGATCTTTAGATCCCTGAGTGTTTCTGAGCATACTAGACCCCGCATTTCAACAACCCAATAATATCCTTTGAGGGAACATTATTAATAAATCAATCATTATCAAAAATATCAGGTGATTGGGAAAGGATTTTAATTCCCCTCTAAGAGATTGATAGGATCCACTTTATTGGGTCAACGTTGAATATGGGTTTACCCAATGACCAGTTGGTGTAAAACGCCTGTCCACATTTCAGATGATCAAACCCCAGATGAGCTTGAAAAGTTCATTCTCTCTTGAATACCTATGGTGATATTTTCTCCCAGAATGACATGGTTTACGGGCATATGAAGTGATGGAGCCACACCATTGATTTTGTGATGCCCAAATAATCAAACTAAACCTTACTGTAAGTCCAAAGTTGAAGAGCTGCAAATGGGGGTTGAAACTAAGCAGCTATTAGACGCTAGGTTGTTAGTACCATCTAAAATCCCTTAGATGTCTCCTCTTTTGCTGATTAAAAAGAAGAATGGAGGTCATTGTGTAGTGATGAACTACTGTAAACTGAATACCCTCACTAAAAAAATGTATTCTAATCCCCACATAGATGCCATTGCACAACTCTAGCTCAAAATTCTTCTCAGCCATGGATTTTGCCAGAGGGTATTGTCAAATTAAATTCTTTCTTACAAAGATCAGGAGAAAGATTGCTCTCATTTGTAGTGAAGGATTGTTTCAGCCTAACCGCTGTTATAAATTTTTGGCAATACCATTAGGATATGCCATAAGAGCCTCAAAGGTAAACCTACTGAACCATTGATGGATGATATGAGGTTCGTTGGACCTATAAACACACTTAAAGATGTAATAAAAATATAGATCAATAGCCTTGACAGCACTTATATTTATTTATTAGATACAACGACACTTTGCTGTTCCACTCTCTTCAAAAATTAACAACCTTCCCTTTCATTTGATTCATCTCACTTATATATCATTGAGTATGGATGATACCATTCTCTTAGATTAGACTATTATATTCTGCCAATTATCATTGGTTTTGGGATAGTATTATTCAATTCTCTTTTGCCTTAGTTTAAGGCAATCTAAATTATATTTGTTGAATGTCGACATCACCTTATCACCTTACATGCAAGTGATCCAATAGTAATATAGTTATATCCCAATATCGCCTCATCTCAATGGTGCTCAAATACTCATAAATAACATCCTAGTCTATCGATTCTTGCAATTCCACCATAACTCTTCAGGGCTTATTGTCCAAACATACAGAATCTCAACATTACCCCCCCTTTGACTGGATGATAAGTTCTAATGTCTATACACTTAAGGAACTTCACATGTACGAAATAATGATTTGACCACTTGCTAAATCTTTGCTGGCGTATGCATCAATGATGGCTTTCTTAATTTTTCAGCAGACCAACCCAGATGTTGGCCAACTCGTGTTTCCGCCCAAACTCGTGATGATTGTGGAACAAAACCATATCAACTTCTTGGAGCTTTGCTAACCTGCTACGCCATACCTGATTGGCGGCCTGATTATTACCCTTTGTGGCCAAGCTGAATGAGTACACTTCCATTTGTAACTTGTTCAATGTGTTGGCTAAAATTTGTCAAGTAATGGTGGGGAACCATTCTGTCAGTATCTTTTATGCACAAATAAAGCAATGCCCAAAGAGAAGGGTGTCATGAATATATTAGTTGAAAGGGGCTCTTATATGTGGCAGAATGATAGCTTATATTGTAAGTAAAGATGGCAGTAGACAGGAGGGAACTCTAATCAGTGAGTCTATCAGTTATCAGCTTCCTAAAGATGTTCACCAGGGTCCCATTATAATGTTCGACCATTCTGTTGGACTGTGAGTGATATGGGGTCATCAGAACCCCGCAGATGCCCATTATCTCAGTCAACTTTGGAAGGATGTGCGAGGTGAAGTTGGTTCCATTATTTGTAAGAATGAACTGGGGAAGCCATTTCATTGGCTATACTTTTCATTACAATTTTGGCCACTGTGACCGCCTTAAATTACTTATTGCCCGTGTTTCAACCCACTTGGTCAAGTGGTTGATAGCTACCAGAATGTACTTGCACCTGTTAGCTCCCATTGGCAGAGGGTCAATGACATCTAGGGAAACCGTATGTCAAGCAAAATGTGGTTTCGCTAACTGGTATAAGGCCTTCTGGACGAAAAGCTGTTACACTTGACACTGGTAGCAACAGGAAATGGTTTCAAGTACATCAAAGTTCATGTTTTCCTAGTAATATTAAGGGCGCAACAGTTCCATTGTCTTGCAAACACCGCCATGTCTGACTGCTTTTGTGTGCTCATAATAAAACCAGGCCGCGCATAGGGTCATATAAGTTTACCATAGAATAGCTGAACCGCTTGTTCTGTTCCCCAATCCATTGGTAGGTATTCACTAACATCTCATTTAATTCATATATTACTTTGTGCGGCTCATAAGCATATTTTACTATTGAGCATCTTATCGTACATAACATCACTGAGATACTATCGTAGCTGCAATGGTTGGAAATTTAGATAAACAGTTAGCATTATGATGTTTTGCTCCCAGTCGATGGAGGATCTCAAAGTCACAAACCTTCAGTTTGAGGGCCCATTGGGCTAAAAGCCCTTCAGGCTCCTTGAAATTCTGCAACCAACGTAATGACGCGTGGTCTGTTATGACTTTAAACTTTACCCCATGCAAGTAGACCCTAAATTGCTTATATGCCTATATCACCACTAAACACTTCCAATTGGTCACAGTATGATTTCGCTCATGGCATTTCAGGCTTTGAATTCAGTATGCAACTGAATGCTCCTCTCCCTAGTAGTCCTTCTGAGAAAGTACTGCCCCAATAGCGTAAAGGGATGCATCCTTCTGAACAATAAACTCCTTATTGAAGTTTTGATAGCATAGCACCAGTGCACTGATAAGCGCCATCTGAAGTGTGTTGAAGGCGTAGTGATGGCGTTCCGTCCATTTGAATGTGGCATCCTTTTTTAACAACAAATAGCAGCCCCCAATGCAGCTGAAGTTAGGGATGAAGCACTAGTAGTATCCAACCATTCCCAAAAAACCTATGTTTTGCTTACTATCAAGTGTAGTCATTTTTTGGATGGCATCCACTTTAGCTGGCCTTGTCTTCAGCCCCTTGAGTCTTCCATAAACCCCAGGTATTAAAACTGGTCAACGAAGAAATTACATTTTGAAGCTCTATTTTGATGTCTGCCTCAGCGAGCGGCGGAATAATGCTTCTAGATGATCATGTGCCCAAAAAAGATTTGATAGAAAACATTGATATTGTTGAGTTATATAAGGACACATTATAGCTTCAGGTCACCGAAGATAGTGTCCATGGCTCGTTGGAACGTAGCTGGGGCATAGCACAGCCCTTGTGGAAAACGGGTCAGTTAGAAAAGGCCTTTGGATGTGATTATGGCACATTTCTTTTGTTCCTCCGCAAACTACTTGATTTGCCAGTAGCCCAATATCAAGTCCATTTCTGAGAAGTAACGAGCTCTCCCTAACCAATCCAAAGCATTGTTGATCTGCAGCAAGGGGTAAGAGTCTTTATTTGTAATACTGTTGAGCTTCCAATAGTCTATCAACGCCCAGTTAGTGCTGTGGGATCCGCCAATGGACACCACAAATAATGAAGAAACGTGATTTTTTTACTTTTTATTAAAAGTATAAAATAACACTTATATTGGTTTTTTATGTTTATTATTAAAAAGGCAGGGCAAAACCAGAAGAAGGTCCTTTCTGCGATATTAGTTTTTCATATTTAAACTAGTTCAAATTTTGAGACCATTGATATTTGAGGCAAAAGAATACAAAGCTCAGTCTTCCAAATTAGGGAATATAGGTTTTCGGCCTATCAGATTGAGGATAAAAATTTTTTGTAGGAAAAACTGACCCATGCAGTAACAATTTGATATATTGTATCCAATCACCTTTGAGTAAAATCTTTTCACCTCGGCGTTGGGCTGACTTGTGTGGTAATGATTGGTTAATCCTTACCCTATCATCATTGAGTAAATTTGTCACACCTCAGGAGGGTTCAGATCCAAGGGGTAATGATTTGTTCATTTGCATCCAATCATTGATGTATAAAATCTTTTCACCTCGTGGAGATTCAGATCCATGCGATACAGAACACCTCAGATTCAGCTGAGAAGTCAGAATAATCCTATTATTAGCTTTTACCTTTTTCATCCAAATTGAATTATAATCCTTATTTCTCCAATAGTTGGGATTCCACCAAGAATCCCTATGGTCTTTTCGCCTTTTGTACTCATATTGTTAATAAGTACAATATTAAAAAATTTTTTTTGGGAAATTTTTTTTTTTCCCCCCCAAAAAATTTTTTTTTTAAAAAAAATTTTTTCCGGGAAAAAAGGCCCCCCTTTTTTTTTTTCCCAAAAATTTTAAAAAAAAAAGGGTTTTTTTTAAAAAAAAAAATTTTTTGGGGGGCCCCCCCAAAAAATTTAAAAAAAAAAATTTTTTCCTTTTTTTTTAAAAAAATTTTTTTTTTAAATTTTGGGGGAAAAACCCCCAAAACCCCCCAAAAAGGGTTTTTTTTTTCCCAAAAAAAATTTTTGGGGGAAAAATTAAAAGGGGGAAAAAATTTTTTTTCCCCCTTTTTAAAAAAAAGGGGGGGGAAAAACCCCCCAAAAATTTTTTTTTCCCCCCCGGGGAAATTTTTTAAATTTTTTTTTTTTAAAAAAATTTAAAGGTTTAATTTAATTTTAAAAAATTTTTAAACCCCCCGGGGGGGGTTTTTTTTTAAAAAAATTTTTTAAATTTTTTGGGGAAGTTTTTTTAAAAAAAAACCCCCTTTTAAAAACGGGGTTTTAAAAAATTTTTTTTTTTTAAAAAAAAATTTTTTTTTTCCCCTTTTTTGGGGGGGGAAATTTTTTTTCCCCTTTTTTAAAAGAAAAAAATTTTGGGCCGGGGGGGCCCAAAAAAAAGGGGGGGTTTTTTTTTTTTTTTTTTTTTGGGGGGGGTTTTTCCCCCCCCTTTTTTTAAAGGGAAAAGGGGGGGTTTTTGGGGAAAAAAATTTTAAATTTTTTTTTTTTTTTTTAAATTTGGGGGGGAAAAATTTTTTTAAAACCCCAAACATGGGGGGGGTTTTTTCCCATTTGGTTTTTAAAATTTTTGGGGAAAAATTTTTTTCCCCCAAAATTTTCCTTTTCCCTTTTTTCCCCCCCCCGGGGGGGGAAAAAAATTTTCCGGTTTGGGGGGGCCCCCAAAAAAACCCAAAATGGAAAACCCCCCGGGAAAAAACCCGGGGGGCCCCCTTTTTTTTTTAAAAAATTTTTTTTCCCCAAAAAAAAAATTTTGGCCCAAAAGGGGGAAAAAGGCCAAAAAAAAAAAAAAACCATTTCCCCCCAAATTTTGGGGGGGGAAAAATTTAAAATTTTTTGGGAAAAAAAATTTTTGGGCCCCCCCAAAAATTTTCCTTTTAAAAGGGGGGGCCCCCCCCAAAAATTTTTTTTTGGGGAAGGGGGGGGGGGGCCCCCCCCCCCTTTTTTTGGGGGGGCCCCCTTTTTTTTTTTTTGGGGGGGAAAAAAAAAAATTTTTTTAAAGGGGCCCAAAATTTGTTTTTTTGGGGAAAAAAAAAGGGGGTTTTTCAAACCCAAAAAAGGGTTGGGGTTTGGCCCCCCCCAAAAAAGAAAGGGGAAATTTTTGGTTTTTAAAAACCCCCCCAAAAAAGGGGGGGCCCCCCAAAGGGGGAAAAAATTTAAAAAAACCCCCCAAAAATTTTTTTTTTTCTTTTTCCCTTTTTTTTGGGGGGGGTTTTTTCGGCCCCCTTTTTGGGGGTTTTTTTTTGGGTTTTTTGGGTTTTTTTTTGGGGTTTTTAAAAATTTGCTTTTTGTTTTTTTTGGGGGTTTCCTTTAATTGTTGGGGGTTTTGGTTTAAAAAAAAGGGGGGGGGTTTTCCTTTTTGGGGTTTTCCTTTTCCCTTTTTTTGGGGGAAACCCCCTCTAAAAATTTTTAAAATTTTTCCCCCCCCTTTTTCCCCCCTTTTTTTTAAAATTTCCAATTTTTAATTTTTTTTTTTTTTAAAACATTTTGGGGGGGGGAAAACCCGGGGTTTGTTTTTTTTTGGGGGGGAAAAATTTAAAAGGGGCCGGGGTTTTTCCCCAATGGTTCAATAAACTGTTGTTCTAGTTTTTTAAGATGGGATAAGACGCTAGCTAGTTGCTTCTTGAGAGCAACTAGTGAATCCAGGAGAGCTGCTCACGTTTACTGCCTCCATTACTTTCTTAATACTTATCAAAGTATGCAGGGGGCTTGACCCCTGTAGTGAGCACACTTTGTGGGATCCCCAATGGACACCACAAATATTATATTGAAACGAGATTTTTACTTTTTTAAAAGTATAAAATAACACTTATATTGGTTTTTTTATGTTTTTTATTAAAAATTATAGGCAAAACCAAAAAAAGGTCCTTTCTGCGATACTAGTTTTTCATTTTTAAACTAGTTTGAATTTTGAGACCATCAATATTTGAGGCAAAAAAATACAAAGCTCAGTCTTCCAAATTAGGGAATATAGGTTTTCAGCCTATCAGATTGAGGATAAAAAATTTTTTGTAGGCAAAACCGACCCATGTGGTAATGATTTGATATATTGTATCCAATCACCTTTGAGTAAAATCTTTTCACCTCGGTGGTGGGCTGACTCATGTGGTAATGATTGGTTAATCCTTACCCTATCATCATTGAGTAAATTATTGCACCTCGGGAGGGGTTTAGATCTGAGGGGTAATGATATGTTCATTTGCATCCAAAATTGATGGGTAAAATCTTTTCACCTCGTGGAGATTCAGATCCATGCAATACTGAACACCTCGGATTCAGCTGAGAAGTTGTAATAATCCTATTAATAGTTTTTACCTTTTTTGGCCAATTTGGATTATATTCCTTATTTCTCTGATAGTCAGGATTCCACAGAAAAACCCCTATGGTCTTTTCGCCTTTTGTACTCATATCGTTAATAAGTACAATATTATTTGAAGTTTGGGCTGGTGATGGGCCTATCATGGTAGCAGATTAAGAGGCACTCATACCTCTAACATTCTTTCTCCTGGGTCAAGAAAGTGAATGTCTGACAAGTGCCTTCTTTCTTTTTTACAAACAGAATGGGCAAAGCCCACAGACTCTTGGATGGTTCAAGCATCCTTTGCTCCAGCAACTTATCAATTTCCTCATTGACAACATCTTCAGCTGCCTTCAATTAGCAGATTGGCTAAGATCTGATAATAAGATGGTCCCCATTACACAATCAATGGACCCCCCTGAGCACACCCTAAATTGTGGTCATCAAAGGAAAATTTCCTTTTACTTCAGATATAAAGCTACCACTTGGTCTTTTTTCTTCCAATAATCCTTTTAAATTCTCCCATGGTACCACTGTCATTATGTCAGGCTGTGACTTGTTGGTTAAACCATCTTCATCCAACAAATCAAACTCATGAACCTGAAGGACCTCTTGATTGGGTCAAGTGTAAATATACTACTATTTCATGTCCACGTATTTAAATTGATTTGTTCTGAAGAATTGCTAACATGTCCTTGATCTTTCCATGGCCTGGGAGTAAAAACCCTAGATCCACATGAGGCTCAAGCCGCAACTACTGATAAAGCCAATCATTTTCCCTTTTAGCCCAAATGACAATTCCATCTCTTTCTCAGTGTTCACTATAAATTGGTGTCTGGAAGAAATATATATAGACCCAGAAGCTTGGAGAGGTAGCCCTTGATATTTGTATATCTGCTGGGGAAGGGGCTGAGTCTTACTCTTCAATTTATGATAGTGGACTGTAATCCCTCTATCACTATATGCAAGTTTGGTATGGCCCATGTGCACCTGATCCTTTGGCATATTGCTAGAGGTAAAGTAA
Source organism: Massospora cicadina (assembly GCA_022478985.1). Taxonomy (NCBI): domain Eukaryota; kingdom Fungi; phylum Entomophthoromycota; class Entomophthoromycetes; order Entomophthorales; family Entomophthoraceae; genus Massospora; species Massospora cicadina. Next base: position 41,421 of record JAKSZP010016373.1, on the reverse strand, counting down.
ATTGGATCTAATGCCCCAAATTTATGAAGGTCTCCTCCATCATATCAACGACAGCCCTGAAACGTCACAGGAAAGCAGTTCCAATTAGCAGGTTGTATTTACTGCTGGGTAGTACTATCGCCAGAGCTATAACAACAATGGACCCAATCAGCAAAGGTAGCGTGCTGTACACTACCTATAGACTGTGCTTTCTGCTCCAGCGATCCCAGACACCATTTGATGGTCTACATCAGGCTTTAACGTTAATTTTGTCATTGACTTAGTAGAAACTATATTGACCAGAGCACCTTATCTATTATGGCATGAACTCTTTTTTTTTTCTACATAAATATCACAGTATGTACACTAAGAATAAGAAATATATTGATTGTTTATTACGTGGTCATTTATGAGATACTTTTGCCCAGAAAACACATAATCCCCTCACTAACTTTGGGGTATCCCTTATCAAAGGCATCTCTTGGAAGGGTGACGTTTACTCCTCTCAGGGTTGGCACATCTGTAGCTGGATCCAGCTTGTCTAAGTAATCTTGATCGAACATTTGTCAGGTGCATGGCTTCAGTTGCTCCTGTGCTTTCTTCATCTGCCTAGGCCTTGGTTTGCACTCAGGTCAGGACGTTCACTCCTTCACCTGGCTGCTGGTATAAAAAATTATATTATTGTATTAAGGGACTTCCGCTGGATATACTACATTATATTCAGATGGGAAGTTCAGGATTGGGATAGCAGAGTTAGAGAGTCCCATCTCATCTCAGATCCATCTTTACCCTGGTAGTATTGATCCTGTTGCATGTAGTGAACATGACGGTTAGGTCAAATCCATGCCATTTGGCCAGGGAGACCACACTCATAGCAATTAACACCATAAGAGCCACGGCCTTGGTTATCATATGAGGGTCCATGCCAATAATTTTGTTGACGTTTGGCGTAACTAGGGCCAGGTTTCTAAGACAAGTGCGACGTTTTGCGTTACTAGGTCTGGGTCAGCATTTAGTTCTCTGGATTTTTGTAAATGGAGATGTGGTGGAAGTCAAACTGTTGAGGGTAGTTTGGCTGAGGATGAGACGTGGAATTTTAGTAAGGTCAGGGGCTGCTAGGAGGAATGTGAGCATGACGAGATTATTACCCCAAATAAGAGGGTCTGGCGGCGGTGGGATGTTTCTACACCATATTAGGTGGAAGAAAGTAGCGGATATATTGGTGAAAGAATTGCACAATTTTGACCAGGGGGAACTTCATCATCCAAAATTGGAGTCATGACATTGTGAAGCTTATGGTATGGCTTTACCATCATGGTCATTATGCATCATAAGTCGGCTTCCACTAAATAGCCTGCACCAATAAGCACATGAGCTTCATTTATAAATTGGTCAGAAAGCTCTGTGAGGGTCTCATAATGACGGTCCAATAGTCAAGAACTCCGCCTTTCGCTGCAACATTTTTGAGGTACCTTGAAAAGTCAAAGCACAGTATATTTTAATTCTTGGTAGGTAACGGAGCTTCTTGGAAGGTAGCAGGTGACTTGCTTAGCACTCCTGACATATAAGACAGATATTAACAGTTTAGATTTATGCCGATTTGAGGCACCTTTCGGTGCAAACTCAAAACGTTCAAAAAAGCCAATGATATTCCCATTGCTATTAAACAGAGGCAGCTTATCAATAACAACCTCCTCGTCTCACTCATAGATGGGACTTTTTGGCCATACTGAGGAAAGGGTAAAGACCATAAGCAGTCTCTTGATGAGGATCTGGTCAGTGAAGGGTGGGATGTCCGCTGCTTCAGAGGTAGTGTGGGCCTCTGTGGTTGGCAGTAATGCCATCACTTAATGGAATTAGTGCTCCAATTCTACTCATATCCAGATCTACCTTCCTGAGTGTGGTAGCTCCAGCCAGCGTCATATTCCTCATCATATTGACCCCCTTGTCATTCTTCCACTTCCTAATGAGAGGGCAGGGAGGTACTGGTCAATTTCCGCTATGCACAATGCAGTCATTGGGTAGTGTCATTTTAGCAATCAGTGAGTTGATTGTTTTGTTGTCCCAGAATTTGCATCTGACTAAACTTGCTGTCAATCTGGTGCATAAATGCGTTCTGCTCATGAAGAAGCTCATCCTATTTCTTGAGCACAGCGTCTAAAGAGAGTTTGAGTTATTGTATTCAGTTGGTGCAGTTATTTATGAAGATTCCCCAGCAAAGCAGGCCTGATGAGACATGGCTGGTGACTGGAGATTTTATTTTTTTATCTTTAGTGGTTGATCAATGGCTCCCTGTAGTGAGCACCACAGTTATATTTTTGGGAGATACCGTTAGGATACGCCATAAGGGTTACACAGGTCAATCCACTAAACCATGGACGGATGATATGAGGATCATCAGTTCTCTGAACACACATAAATATGTAATATAATACGGAGCAATTGCCCTGACAACACTTTTATTTTTATTTAATACAGCGAATCTTCTCTGCTCAGCTCTTTTCACTATTAACAACCTCCCCTTTCAATTTCCCCATCTCACTTATATATCATTGACTTTAGTTTATACCATTCTCTTAGCTTAGACTATTATATTTTGCCAAATATCATTGGTTTTGGGATGGTATTTTTTAATTCTCTATTGCTTTAGTTCAAGGCGATCTAGATTATATTTTTTCAAATGTTGACATCACCTTATCACCCTATTTGTAGGAGATCCAATAGTAATCTAAATTATCGCAATATACCCTCATTTCAAGGCACACAAATACTCGTAAATAACATCCTAGTCAGCAGATTCTCGCTGTCCTGCTATAACTCAAGGCTTATTGTCCAGTCATATCAGAATCTCGACACCCACCTGCCCCAAGGGCTGTGCAATGCGCCGGCATCCTTCCAAAGTACAATGGATCACATTCTGCAGGATCTTAAACTAATATTGTGATCGTCTATCTTGATGACATCACTGTTTTTTATGCATCACTCATCAATCACCTCGCTTATTTAAAAGAAGTCTTTTAAGGCCTGAGGATTTTAACTTCAAGTCAAAACCATAAAAATGCACCTTCTCATAAAAGAACTAGACTTCATTGGACATGCCATCTCCCAAGAAAGGGATCAAGCCTTCAGAAAGATAAGATCAAAGCTATTTTAAAATGCTTTCCCCTAAGAACCTCCGGGACATCCAGGTATTTCTGTTTATGACGGGTCATTGCCATCAGTTCATCCCCAAGTTCTCCCAGATCAGTGAGCTTCTCATCCAACTATTGACTAAAACAACCCTTTTTATTAGGGGTACAGAACAAGTGGATGCATTTGAAACATTAAAGTTTGCTTAATAAACAACTTATCCTATGCCTTATCAACTATGGGAAACCCTTCATATTGTTCACAAATGCCTCAGACTATGCCGTTGGAGCTTTTTGGTCCAATTGGACAGTAATGGCGCATATCATCCGGTCTCCTACTTCAGCAAGTTGTTGTAAAAAGCTAACTACAAATACAGTGTTATAGAAAAGGAGTGCCTGGCTGTATTAAAAGCTGCTAAACATTATCACACTTTCCTATATGGCCCTTTATTTGCTGTAGTTACTGACACGCCTCCTTGAAATGGCTACAAAACATGAAGGATCCCAACAATCGGTTGACCCATTAGCCTCAAACTTCAACATTATGATATAAATATTGAGCACCAAGCTGGGAAGCGTCATATGAATGTGGATGGTTTTACTTGGCTGCCTATCCTTCATCTATACAACAGTAAAGCGGAGAGATTACATAATCTCCTTATGACCCCTGAGGCTTAGGACGATGATGATGATCCCATCCAGAAAATGCTAGCATGACACTTTCGTAACATTATCGTGAAGAGTGGAAAGTTGTATAAGAATTTAGGAATAAATTGGCTGCCCTATCTTCGACCTTCAAAATGTTGATTAGTGATCTTGGACGCCCAATATACTGTTGGTCGTGGTGGAGTTAGGAAAACTTATGAGTGGATTAAGGAACGAACTATTAGAAGGGCATAATGGAATCTATTATTAAAGTCTTGGATTCCTGCTTAACCTGTAAAAAACAATCCCATTTCATGACCAAATACTGACACCAACCCACTACCCCTCAGAAACCTTTTCACATGATCAGTTTAGACGTGGTAGACCTCTACCCCAGACTACCAGTGGGGATCGTTACTTACTAGTAGGTATTGACCACTTCATAAGTTAAATTGAAGCAGTGGCTCTCCCTACTAAAACTGCCAAAGCTACCGTCACTTTCCTCCACCAGTCAATCTTCACCCGCCATGGTTGCCCTCAGGTTCACCTCTGTGACAATGGTGAGAATTTTACCTCCCAAATGGTAAAATACCTAGCTAGCTCTATGGGCACCCAGAAAATCTTCTCCAATTCTTACAACCCTTCCATCAACGGGACTGTAGAATAAGCGAATGGAACTTTAATATCCATACTACAGAAATGGCCACCTCCATTCCTCTGCACTGGGAAAAGTTTTTGCCCATTGCTCTCATGTCCTATTCATTAGCTACCATTGGATGCTAAAATGTCTCATTTCGTGTTTTGTATGGCAGGGAACCTGGCATACCTGCTCTTAGGCAAAAGATGTCTTTTCAGCAAGGACTGATGGCCCAGACAAGGCCATGAGGAAGTTGGACCAACATATCACCCAACTACGATCTGAAGCTATGACTATCTTAGCCAAAACTGTCATCTGATAGGTTCAAGCAGCTATTGAACTCAAACCTCCTCTACCCTCTTTGAAAATCTCTGACCTGATCTGTCATGATTAAATGACTTGATAGTAGCCACCAACCCCAAGGAAATAACTGGGCGGTAGGAGGCCCAGAAGTTGTAACTTCAGGCCCTCCCTGACCTCAAGCACACCTTATACCAACGCTGGGTACAAGCCAAATATTCCCAGGTTGGTACTAGTGAGGTACATAACGCCCAGCCCCTTGTATTGGCTCAGGCGTTAAACCGGATGAGCTATTTAATGAACAAAGATGATTCAATTCAGTTGATTGGGGAACAGGGGTTTAAAACCATTCCATTTATGAAATTACGCGTTCAGGTAGGGTACATCTTTAATCAATTACTCGAGTCAAGTCAGTTTCAGTGTATTCTACCAAATCAGACGGAAGTGTTTACCTATTGGTAAATCAGTGCTTGGTACTGCTTTGGCAGACCCAGAATTGCCTCAACAATGTTTAAATTTGGTTTTTGTGACCAACATTCCTTGTTGGTCGACTTTTAAAATAACTTTCCCATTCTTTCCATTTTATTTATGTTTTCTCAGATGATCCTGTGCGCAGACCTCTTCAAGGAGGTCTCGCACTACATTAGCCATTCCATTTTGAATATGATTAGGTTATCCCTAGTGCACTGTTGGTTCGCCCAGGTTTTCTCCAACCTGGTACGCTTACCCCTTCTCCCTCTGTGCACCGCATCATTTTGGTTGGTTAATCACCCTAAAGATTGCACTCCTCTACTTAAGTTATTATTGCTCCAGCACCCTCTTCTGGGCTCTAGAAACTTTTATTCAGGTGACTAGTTTCCTGTTGTTGGCCCTGTGCACCATATACCTCCACGCTGGAAACAGGAGAGTTATAGACACTCTCCTTACATGGTCTTATATTATCATAACCACATTACTCTCAAAATTGAGAAGCTAGGGTCCATCTGGGAAGGAAAGTTTTCATCACCTACAAAGGGGTGATGAATATTCCATCAAGTCACTCGCTTCTGGAGTAGTTGTCAATATTGTTCATGGAGGGTTCTCCGTCCTTATTTTCCCCCCAACATTCTTGAAGGGGGTAATGTCAGATAAACAATTGTTTGACTATTAAGTTAGGATAGTTTGAAGAATAATAGCTCTGATTTCAATATACTAAAAAACTATACGATTATCAGTAAAATCTGGCATATCAGAATAATGCGATTACTCCCAATCCTCAGACAAATAGACCTACAGTTAGTAGAAGGGTTACTCTAATCAGCAGTAGAATCATGGGAGCCATATTGAGGACCCTCCCAATCCTTTATATGATACAGTTCAAAATCTATCATGGAGATTGGTCCCTTTAATAGGCCTAGAGTCTCCCACCATTTGCAGCTTTTAACCCCATAGAGATTGGTAAAATATATTAAATCTTAACCTCACGGCCTTGTCCTGCCTACTTTTGCCTCTCCATCAGCCATTTTTTAAAGCGAGGCGAGTTTAAAGAGCTTTGATAGGTCAAACACCTATATTTTCTAAATTGGCTTGAAGCTAATAATGAATTAATCGCCTCTTTTACTTCAAGCCTTGATATGATTTAAATACAAAGATGTGTAATTGTAATAAATTTTGCTTTCTATCTCTTTGCCCCAACCCAATAAAAACTTTTAAAACCAAATTTTATATTAATTATAAGTTTTATTTTATCTAGTTGTCAAATAACCCCATTATTTATTTTGGTACTTGAGGAAAATATTTCTCATTCTAGATTGTTGAAATCAGGGACTAATTAGCACAAGGTAAATACACCCTGTCCTGATTCCAACATGTCCCACCATGTCGCTCCATTTAATGTGGCAAGTATGGGGCGATCTTATAACATTTCATCAACTTAAATGAAGTGACATATATGAGAGAATCTCAGTTGACTATGGAGAGAAGTGGAATCTTATGAAATTGAACAGCAATGCAGTTAAACAGACTTCCAAACTGTGTAGGTAGCGTGTCAAACATTGGTTAGCCATCAGAAGAAGAATAATCTGTATTAATTTCTTTATTATCATTGGGTACCAAAACTTCTTCTTCCATTATAATAGCACTAGGTTGGCTAGAGGTTAATTATTATTCTTGAGGCGTGGTAAGGATGTCAGCATAGAGCACATCGTCCTTTATGTTGACAGCCCTTTTCCCGCCTCCTCAACATGTTGTTTCCAGCATGTCTTAGTGCTGTGTCAGAAGCCATTGCAGTAATTGCATCAGGGTCATGGAAACTTCTGGTTTTTGACCACGTGGACCTGGAGACAGTTGGAGGGGGCAGAAAAGGTAGCCTTAGGATGTAGGGTCATTGCAAGGATCTTGTTAAGTGCTTCCTTATTTTCTCAAATGCAAGAGAAGCCATTTTTTGTCCAATCATAGTCATTTGAACCTTGGGATAAGAACCCAACGCGGAGATGACAGTGGTAATGACATCATCTAATGTAATGCGATTCGTGGCAACCAAGGCATGCGCTTGGGCTAGAAATGGCTGTCAAACTCCACATGGATCTTTCCTTTATTAGGAGAATGCCCATAAATGCTTTTTATTGGCCAAGATTTGCTTGCTGCCAATTTTGGACTAAGGCTGTCCAAAACTGCTCCCTGTTGATAGTCTTTTAAAGTTGGGGAGTCATTATCTCCCAAGCAGTGCTGTTAAGTTAGGAGTAGGTAGGATTCACTTTTTCAGTTAGTGGCCTCTTCCATGGAACAAATATGCTTATATGAAAGAGGCGATGCTTTTCTGGATGTGAGTTGCTTCATAATAAAACTAGGGTCAAATTAATTACAAGAGGAGTGGAAAGGGTACTAAACCACAAGTTGGTGCAAGATAAGGGATCTCAGTCTCCGCAAAGTCATGGTAGCCTTCTGGTCCAATTATTATTATAGTCCTCAAGGTCCTCTTGGATAATGTCCCAGTTTCAGTTGAAAGAGAAACTAGAAGCCTTTTGAGAAACCTGCACTTAGGACCTAAATTCGGCGCTCTGTAAGAACTGACTGTATAGGTTATTCTAATGGGTTTTGACCCTTAACAGGTTTGTTTGAGCTGAGAATGAGATTATGGGTAAGCTTTGTGAAGGCGTTAAGATTAAACATTTTATCTGATAGTGACTCAAATAAGACACTAAGGTCAATGAAAATTGCCTCAAAGTGGGGATTATATCCTTGTCTATGTTTTATATCTGATCTTGTAAGGTGGTTAAGGCTGCAAGTCATTCATTATCCAAGGGTCATCAAATCTTCTGGAATAGTTACCGTGGGGCCAGAGGGCTCTCATGGCCCACAGGTACCTTCACGTCCTTCATGCCCCTCACGTCTACTGGTACTTTCCAGCCCCTTAGTCTCTTCATGTCATTCATTCCAAGAGGTGTAGTTGTGAGAGGCAAGCTCGTGATAGTGTTGCTGTATGGTCAGTACCAGATCTTTGACTTGGTGGAGGCGCTGGTTTCAAGCAGCCTCAAGTAGTTAAAAGTTCCAACAAAGTCTGTCTTCAAGGTATCCATAAGTTCCACTATCCAGCATCGTGATTTTATTTTAGGCTTCATTAATTAAATATCAGTTATCAATGATAACTTCTCGGTTGTTGTAGATGAAGGAGGAGGCCATGTTGTAGAAATGATAACATGAGAGTGTAAAATTTGGGTAGCCCTAGTTGTTAAAAGAATTCATGAATGTTAACCCAAATAAAAGGAGGAGGTGTTAATTAGCAGGATGGACATAATTTAAAAGATAGTTCTCAGTTCTCAAGGTCAGTTCCTCCGCTGGTAGTTAGGCCAAGGTATATAGATCCCGCATGGTAGAAGGCACTAAAGAAACATGAGAGTGACTTGAGCGGCCCATCATTGAGCAAAAGATAATTAATAACTTTTAGATAATGTCATAAAGTTTCTCTTACTGAAGTTGATACTGATCGCCATCAACTGAAGGTAGAGAGAACTTGAACGTGGCCTGAATTTCTATACTTTCAGGCTATGTGGGCGGCAATTTGTATTGCTATGTATTAATCTATCAGGCAACGTTTCTCACCTGATCAGTAGGTTGACTTTTGTAACTACTAGTATTATCCATTGTTCTTGATAGAATTTTTACTTGGACAGCTAGGAGCCCCCTGTAGATTGCACAACTTCTCTTAGCGTAAAAGATCTTGACAGTTGTCAAAGTTCATTTATAGTTTCAAAGCTGAAAAATAGTGGAGAAGCTGTATAATGTAACGTGGAGCTAATATAGACTACATCATTGAGTTAAAAAGCGTCAATTAATATAGGGCGTGTAGGGACATGGTGCTTTAAGGACCTTCATAGCCCAATATGATCAGGAATTTTCACTGCCTTCCAGATTGACCGCTTGGTCAGCACCCTCATTGTACTGCGTCATCCTCGTGATTGCAGCGATGGGGGCCATGCCTCCCATGATTAAGGAAGTGGGGATGGGTTTACTAAGGATGCTTATATCAATTCTTGTATGCATGATTCTTCTTGATTGAATCTAGCTTTGGCGACTTCAGAAGAAGTTCCATTAACACTGGTTTAATAGTCAATCTGTTGATGCTCAATTTGAGAGCAGGATTTTGACTCACTCATCATCTTAGATCTTGACAGTGCCAATCAGGTATCAATAGATTAATGGCCATACTTGGCAATAGTTACATTAAATTATGGAATCCAAGGGCATTTTTCTGAGGGCTAATTGTGATTTTTCATTTTTGCATGACATCATAATAGTGGGGACAAAAATTAATTATAATATTCCCAATGTTTATATAGTAAAATAGTTTCACCGTTTTGTCATCTAAATTAAAACCTGTTGCTGAGGCTGTGTTTATCCTCCAAAACCATGGCAAAATCCAAGTGCTTTTAGCAAAAATACTCTTAACAACACAGATCAAGTGACACCAGAAAATTTGCAAAATAGAAATTTACAAATGTTGAAATAAAAAGTATACACAAATTTTAAACCTTTATAAACAAAGCCTTGAACGCAACGCATGCTAATCTGTTTGTTCTCTTATACCTTGTGAAAATCATGCTAATTTACCAGATAATGAAAAGAACTAAGCGCCAGCCCTTTTTGACATATAGTATTGTTTTTCACCTTTGTTTATTTGGTTTGGGCTGTGCACAAGATGTACTACATTTTATTAGTACTTGATATCATTTGCCAATTTTCTTGCGTCCTGTTAGATGTTCAGAAGTGACCAATAAGGGGTGAATAGACAAAATAACTATTTTTGCAACTGGGGATGTTAGTACCCTCTAAGAGTCATTAAATATCCCTGATGTTGATTATACAAAATTATGGAGATAATTTAGTGATTTTGACTATTGATAGCTCACCAACTTCACTAAAGTAATTTTTATACTTACATGTATTAATGAAGCACTAGACCGCTTGGGCATCAAGAAATACCTTTAACCATAGTTCTATTTATGTCTATCAGCTAATTGAGCTGCCAAAAGGTGAGCAATAGAATTGTGTCATGATTACTGCCCATGACCTTTGACAACCCACTTGGATGTGGCAAGCTTTGTCAACGCCCCGCAACTTTTCATCATGTCATTGACAGAATATAGGCGACATGAAAATTTCCTGCATTTTAGTTTATCTTGATAAAGTATACTTTTTTAGAACTTTCATGGAACAACTACACCATATGAAGGAAGTTTTCCATCGCCTTGGTAAGGCTGACCTTTGACTAAGCCACATATGTGCAACTTCTTCCACATGAAAATTAATATGAGTTACCATCTAGTACTAAAAAAAAATTAATATGAGTTTTCTTATTGATAAGAAGGGCTTACAGTCTCAGCCAGAAAAAAATGAAGCTATTAATTAAATGATGCGGCCAAGTAGCAAGCATGATATTCAGGTATTACTTGTAATGAATGGCTATTACCACCAGTTTATTATATTTCTTAGTAAGGTAGATGAGCCCTTATTTTACCTCCTGCAGAACTTTTTACAGTAAGAGTGGACAGCGAATAGCTAGCTGGCATTTTTTTAGTACTAGATGGTACCAACCCGATAGCTAGCTGGCATTTTAAAAGGTGAGACTTTGCCTCAACAAAGAGCAAATAATTATGTGCTAACTCTTTATAAACATTTCAAAGTTCAACCAGATGCCCCCTCAACTCTTAGGGAAATTTTAGTACAACACCAACTTTGAGGACTTTATGCACCCTGTGGTATAATGCAACTAAACTTTTGATTTTCACAAAAGAGACTAAATAATAACCAATAAACAATTTCTGGCAGTTCTCTAGGCATTTAAACTATTATAAGTATATCTTTACAGAGTGAAACTTACAGTAGTAACCAACTACGCCTCGCTCAATGAGTAAAAATTTAAGAGAGTTGGGCATCTGGTCCACTGGGCTCTAAAATTACAAACCTATAATTAAAAAACTCAGCACTGACATGGCATAATTCAAAAAGTCATATATTGAAGCTTGGATACCCACTGCAGCTTTTAGATGCTGATCTGACCAATTAATTATATAACAAGACTTTAACTCAACAATATGACAACAACAAGCAGAGGTTTGATGCTCCTTAATGAAATCAAAGAAATACAATAATGTTGATCAAGGAAGCTATTAAAGATCATAATGAGCTTAAGTATTTAGTGGTAATCCAACAAAGTGAACAGACATAATTGGATCTGCAAAGAAATTTGGCACAGTCATATCATAGAGACTTAAACAGTTAAAGCAATACTATTATTGGGAATCAATGCATTTTTATATCCATGAGACGCTAAGCTATTTTAAATTATGTTGAGCAGAAGCCAAATACTGTAAATCTCCTCCTATCAATTGGTTAAGACCAATTTCATTTTGGCGCCCTGTCTCCATTAAAAATGTAAAGTCTTTGTAAAATATTTAAGAATAATCAAATAACTCTTATGGTTGTCAAAAACCTCACCAGGTGGGTAGAGGCCAAAGCATTCGGTGTCCTAGGCGCCACAACTACAGATAAGTTTATTTAGAATCAATTTTGGCATGGATGCCCTCAGTTCAATATATAATGTATAACAGAAATAACTTTCCATCTCATGTGATACCCAAGCTTTATGACCTGTTGTTTTTTGAGATGATCTGTCCACTCCCTGCTACCATAAATTAAATACATGAAGGAGCAGGTAAAAAGTGCTTCTATTAGTATATTATGGAAGTTAAACATGGGCATACAGGCCAGTTATGGACCTTTTCTTGCCCTCTACCATTTATGTATATATTATCGAGTATCATTCGCAATAATGCACAATCCAAATCAATTCTTTGGGAAGCATCCAAAGCTACCCTAAATTCATAATAATGCATCTAAAAATAAATATAAGTCCTACACAATCTTTTGAAACATTACCCTAAAACATAATTCAGTTTAAGATTATAACTTACTCTAACGCAAAGGTTAAATAACCATGTCTTATAAACGAGATAATTTAGAGCAATGGACTTTTACTAACTTTAATGCATAAGATTTGGTATTTGTTATGACACTAATTTGTTTGGAAGAGCTAGAAAATTGGAGCGCATGTGGGAAGGGCCTTTTTTTATTAACATAGAGAAAACGTCTACTGACGCTTAAAATCTGAAAGATACCTCCTGTGATTACCTCATCAATCAAGGCGTGCTATATTTAGACTTAATTTTACAGACCTCTAGCCTAATGGCCACAGATTCTAAAAAGTTCAGTGGACTCCAACTCTATAGTTCCTTGATGTTTGATCAAGAGGAAAGAAATATGAATTGCTTTAACAAACTAAGAAGATACTTTTTATATATAAATAATCTATATGATTGATACTATACTAAGATTTTGATTAGTTTGGCCCCTACGCTTAAGTTGTCCATAAAGTTAATAATAAAATTAGCTTTATTGATTTTCATTGGTAATATAAAGTTACCATATAATTCTATTGGAGACCATAACCAGTTCAAGTTTATTATTATTGTATGATTGACCCTATGCCAGTTTTGCTAAGAATTAATTTTCAAGAATTTTACTACTCTAGAAACTTAGTTACTTAAGAAAAGTTATCAAACATTATATAAAATTGTGATAATGCCCTCTAGGGTTACCGCCAACTTGGCGTCAAAGACCAGAACTCAACCCATACTCTACAGTAACCCCAATTGCCAACATGTGCATTTACCAGGACCAACAGCTCTTAGTCAGCAGCCAGTAAAGGCATATGCCACTCCACAACACACTGACGACAGTATTTCATCACAGACCATACAGCTGATGCACCCACCTTACTTGACCTCACCTGACAAGGAAAATGGGTGGATATTATATAGTAAAATGTTTCACCCACCCAATCAGTAATTGCTGGAAATTACTGTTGTCACTGAAACTTCCAAAGGTAGTGACATGGTTCAACCATCTGCTTTTTAATCAAATACTGACTGTCAAGGCCTAGAGAGAAAAAATTAGTTTTCCATGCTAGTTGATCATCTGAACTACACAAGAAACTGGTTTATTTCTGGAACAAACTAGGGAATGAGCCAGTTGTTAAGATATCCCAGGAGGCAAAATTAGACTTTAAAAGACCACTATTACCTTTATTTTGTTAAGTGACGATCCTGAGCCCAATCATTTAAAGCCTATTGATAATAAATGGTAATTTGACAAAATAATCCACAACAACCTGAGGACATATGGAAGGAACCAAAAAGATGAAGACTAGGAAACCCAAAGCGAATCTAGCGCCTCTGATTATGATGTGATCCCACGCAGTCTGGAGTAATCAGGCTCAACAAGTGCTAAACACCAAGGGAACCTGGAAACTCTATCTACGGTACCCCCCACGCTGAGCCCACAGTGTCAGCGCAAACCAAGAACAAACGTGTCAAAAAGTCTCTGGGATCTGGCAAAACAGATGACACCTTCCTCGCCCACTACCAACCTTTTCAAAGCTGCATTTGTGAGAGAGTTCAAAGGCGGTGGGATAAACAAGAGCAGAAAGAGCCCTCCTTCTCTCCAATCTAGCTCAGGCAGTTTGCTTATATTACAGTCATAACCCTATAAAATTCTACTCACAGGACTATTTCAGCCACTCTGGAGAAATAGCTAGTGCCTTCTTTGTTGACAACACCATTCACAAGGTGTTGAAAGCCAATACATCAATGTGAATTTCATGAACCCAAAAGATGCAGACTGTACTGCGTCCACCAACAATACAGTCCTACGTGGCTCCCTATGCATCACTAGAATGTTGTCAAATCTTAAGATCTCATGGGTTAACTTCTCAAAGCTGCCAACCATGGTTGAACTGGAATCCTTGAAGCTTAAGCCCCATAGAAGGCTGTAGAATTTGGATCCGTCCAGCCAGTGTACTTCAGGATGCCAGTATATTATGCTCCAATGCAACGGGCTTGTGTCACCAGAGATTCCTTTATCCTGAACTCATGGTAGCCAAAAACATAGAGATCAAACTGCATGTTGATGTCATTGGATCTTTATTTTTGATTTTCTTTGTATCCTGATCAAGCACGGCCCCACTGCTCAGGGTACAACGCCTTGGTTGCCTCTACACCTGTTGCCCTAAATGCAATCAATACTTGTTAACCACCAGCCAGCCTTACCACTGTGAAACAGAAGAGATCTCATTTGTGTCAGCAGCGATTACTCAACCAACCGCTGGGTTCCAGTAGAGGATCTGTCTCCAACTGCCTTCAATAAGGTGGTCAAGATATTGCAACCATACATGAAGCAATAACTCCTTAGCGCTATAGCTTCTCTTCGGTAGAGACCCCATCCAAACTACACTCACATTATCAGTGCATACCAAGTTCAAAGCCTTTTAAATCCCTCAAAAAATCTGCAGATACCAACCTGGCAGAGACTAACCTAGCTTACTTGCCCCAAACCAAGCTAGGCTGGGCTATCTGAAACTCTCAGGCGATGTATGACACCCAACTGACAGAGCATACATGAAGTCCCTCTACTTGAGGCAGATCTCCCAACCTAGTAACACCATATAACCAATCATATTACATCTCAGACCTCCTTCTAAGTATTGGAAGAGATGGATATGGATAAGAAAGCTCAGACAGAGCTCAGTTGGAGGAGCACAAAGAGCATTTGATGGCACTTCCCAAAATAGTAGTGGGGTGCCATATTAAGTTGGCTCAGCAAATCCTCGACCACATTTCCAGCCAGGAACAGCCTCACTCCACCTCAGTTTTCCACTCAGTCCATTTCTAAGAGTCATGCCCAGAGACTTAAAACAAGCTATCTCAGGGATGAATATAAAAGCACCAGCAACCCACAGTATAAGTAGGGTTCAACCTATGAGACCCATAAGGAATCCTAATCCTACAGTCCATTAATGCCAGTGGACTGCAGGATAGCGAGTGGAGAGACCACCTACTCTACAATTATAGTCTGTCTCATGTGGATATTGCAGCCATCCAAGAACCTCACGCCCCCCTCTGAAAATACATGAAATGAACAATTTGGAGATAACTCCTATTGGACAGGCTATGCAGCCCTCCTTATCCTTAATCCTTGAGTGAAAGCCCAACATTTTTTGAAAACTCTTATATAACTTCCAGAATTTGGTCAAGTTATTCACCAAATAATCCTTCTACGCTAATATAATCACCTGCTGAATGCATGCCAGTAACACTTCCGATTACTGAAGAACTTTTCTGCAACCAACTGTCTCACAATATGATGCTGATTAGCAATATCAATAATGTATCAAGTTGCATCTAAACACCCTCCCATCTACCAGACAAGATCACTTGGGCAGCACTAGACTCCAGACTTCATCTGTTACATCTAATTTATTTATGCCCTCCCCCCTCCGCGTTCAGCCTTGGCTGTACGACGCAGATCTGGTATGAATAGTGGAAGTTCTGGTCTAAATATATATTTAATATGACATTAATTGGCCTCCTTCTGGCTAGTTGTCTCTACTTCTACAACTCAAAATAACACCATTAGCAATCCTACGTTCCTTAAAATTAATCCTCATGACCAATCTCATACCATCACATAATGTTTGGCTAGGATTTCCCCAGAAAACCTAAATAACCCTTTTGTAAGTAAAAAACTGATTACAGCCATCTTTAAAACTGTATCCACAACTTTGAACGGTTTTTTTACTCTCCATGATAATGTGGGCATAGACAAAGTCAGAGATTTTGATGGTTGCCTAAAATTTTGTTAGACCCCATATTACTGAAGCCTAACCCAAGGTCAGACGATCCAAATACTGAATTAGGATTATTGAAAGACACTGACATCCTACACCTTCCCCAAGGATGTTGGAAGTTTGGGAAGCTATCAGGAGTTGTACCACCTTAAACTTACTACTCAAAAAATGAGTGGCGAATTTTATATAATTAAATTAATAAACCTTATGTGAAAGCCCTACTTGCTTCTTTTATCAAAAACAAAAAGCCTACTCAAAGGCCCAGGAGACTAAAACCCCTAGAGTTAGGGATCACAAGCACCCTTGGACAAGTAGGAAATCTTCAACAGGATTAACTAAAACTATTCAACCCTACATCGGCTTCTTAGGTAAACCAGGTGGATTTTCACAATTTCATCTGATAAACTAGAGTACCATCAGTCAAGCTCTCATGGATAAGGAACTCTTTGCGCCATTCACACATCAAAAAGTAACGAAAAATTCTCTAATGCCTTGCGACTAAAGGCCATGGACCAGATGGTATCTCATTTAAAGTGTACCTGGCAGATTTCTTAGTAATTATGAAGACCCTCCATCCCATTTTCTCAACCCTCTTGATGGAAAGGGGAGTATCAATTATCTCAAGAGGATCAATTACGACTCTCATTCATAATAAAGTGATCCAAGAGGACCTCTCAAACTGGCGGCCATTATCACTATTGAACACTTACCATAAACTTTTTGCTGAACTCTTAGCAAATTATATGACTAAGGAAACGGCGCCACGCCTATACCCCGCTCAGCATAGCTTTATCCCAGTGATGTTGTTGTAAAACAATTACAATGGGCTTTTAATGAAACTATCTTTTAACTCTACCCAAAACTAACATTTTCATGTCACTTCTTGATATGGAAAAGTTTACATTTGTGTGAATTTAAAGTATTTTGATGCCTTCCAACCTGCCTCAACATTCTACTAAAAGCTAGGAAGTATATTTTGCGTTCTGCAACTAGATTTTCACCAAAGTACTGACCATGACGGGCTTTATGTTGTGATTATGGTCAAAAAAGTTTTATATCAAGGGGCTCATTGAGCCTAATCCTCTTTTTATGGCCTTAGCCCCTTTTGGCCCTACTCCACTAACAGCTTGTGTTTAACTCAAAAGCCTGGAAACCCTCCCAGTAGTGCCATAGCCTTTCCCAATGAGACAGTGGTGGCAGTTGAATGCAAAAAACCTGGACCTAACCATTGGCTCCTCAATTTTTATTCCAATGCTTCCAATGCAAAAGTCAACACCTCAAAAACCATTATAGTAAAAGTTGGCACCCTCTCCTTTCCTCCCCTTTTGGCCTAGAGCCTACCACGACTCCTTCCGTCACCTAGGTGTCCTCGCCACAAACCAGGGGACTGCAAACAAGGACAACAAGTATTGTATAGTAGAACCTTTGTATTCCTGCATAGCTAGCTGCAACCACCAACGAATCACCCCCCAGGGATGGGCCCAGAGTAATTATGTTTATGCTATCAAAGGTCTGGTTTCTCAATCACGTCTGCCCCTTCATATACATTTTCTTCTCTAGGCTAGATATGATACTACATTGCTGGATATGAGGATGCAACCACCCATTGCTATTACAATGATTTTCTAACCTTGCAGCAAAGGTAGCCTCAGACTTTAAAGCACAAGAACCCAAGCCACCTCAATACTCACCAATCTCCTCAAGCCCATCAACTGCTAAAACTTGAAGCCAATTTAGTAGTGGGGTCTGGCTCTACGCCGCCATTAGCGGCCTTCTTAGGACTCCCTTGAGCCTTGTCAACGGCTGTTAAAGTATTATTAAAAAATCATCTGCAAATGCCTCAAACCTTCCTTGAGATTGTACTGGAACCTGAACCTACTAGCCCTTAAGATGGTAGACGTGCGCATGTACCTCGCTTTTCTATACAAAGGTAGTGCCCTGTTATCAGCCCCCACTGATACACATTATTCTTTTATTTAACCAAGGTAAGCCGACCAGGGGACGGACATTACCAATTATACGTAAAACTATGGAAATAACTGACAAACATAAAATTAGGCACCCAGGGTACTCAAGTTACCCCTGTTGCCAGAGGGACTGCCAGGTATGGGAGGTTGGTGCACTATTCCGAGGGGGTTTCCCCTGCTATGGAACAGGTGTGAAGGAAAGGGTCTGTGTGGAGGAACCAGAGTGGGAACCATGATTCTATGAGCGCTATTTTCCTTGGTCTCATATATCCATAGAGCCAGGCTTGGAAGTGCTCTAGTAAGTGGACATGGAATCTGTTAATAATCCCATGAATGGTTGGGACCGTGCCCTTAAACGCATCTAATGCAATTGTGTGGATTGTCCACATTGCAATGGGTATTATTAGGGAATGGAGGGTAGATGGGATCATTGACTCGATCTGGAGCGCGAAGATGCTCTTTGATATCGAGAATTCTTGTTCGTTTTGGATCTTAAGCAGGCGTGCGACTTCCTGCCATATAGCTTTGGTTGGGGGGCATGTTTCTAGGCGGTGATGTAGGGATCCCTCCCTTCCACATACTGTACATGTTTTGTGGAGAAAGTTGGAATGGTCCGCCGTCCTATAGGTCCTTCTCAGACAGCGCCAGGCGTTTGCTCTTATTCTTGGCTGTAGGAGTGGGTGGTGAGTCATTTTCCACATTGCCTTCTGTGTGGTTAAATCATAGGGAATGTCCAGCATATCTAGGTATTCTATCCTAGCTATGTTTGGGGTTGTTGCTAGCATATCTTTCTGGGGGTGGTTTTCTGGGTTTCTTAATTTGAATTGGGGGCTGGGTCGTCCCCTTCCCTGTATAGTACCCATGTTCTCTATGGTCCATCCCATACGGCGGATAGTTTGGAGGATATGTTTGAAATGAGGGGAGGTTTCATGTGGACCCGTTGCAGTAGGGTGCTTGGCAAGGTATGAAAGTAGTCTGGGTGGACTATGTAGGTTGGTTAATTTGAGCGCCTGTGCAAAGTTAGTCCTTACTGCTCTGTACTAATGTTATTGCGGGAGGTCTGTAGCAAGGATTTCCTTTATCCAGGTATCTAGGATGTGATTGGCGTGGGTCTTTAAATCTATTAGTACCATGCCTCCGCTTGAGCGTGGGCCAAATAGTGTTTCCATCCGTATAGGAGGGTGAGAGCCAGGCCACAGCCAGCCCTGGATAAGCGCGCGGATTGAGGTTATAAAGGTAGGTGAGAAGGCTATCGCGTGGGCCTGGTACCACAGTATTGGGAGGATGAGCGAGTTAGCAACTGTAACTCGTCCTGTTAGTCCTGGGGTTCTTCCCTTGAGGGAGGCAACGCGTTTGAATACCCGTTGTAGCAGGTTGCTTTCCATTGTTTCATTAGCATATCCCCCTGATTCTAGCCAGATTTCAAGGTGTCAGACAGGTGTGGTGGTGGGAGGTGTTGCAAAGGGTATAATGATTGGGTTTTTTCTTCGTGTATTAGTATGAGATTCTGATGTTGTGGCCCAATTGTTTGTGTATTTTCCTAAGAGGATGATTTCTTTCTTCCTTTTGTTGAGCGATGCATTGCTCACCTTGGAGTATTCCTCTAGAGTGCATTCCAGCTGTCGGGCATCTTCACTGTTTGCTATACCTGCTACGCAGTCATCCGCAAAGGCCAGTATCTTGACTGTTGGTTGTCCTTGTGCGGTTATCCCCATGAGACGTGAGTCAGTTACTCGGAGGAGTGGGTCAAAGCTGAAATTGTATAGCAGTGGGCTGAGGGGATCCCCTTGTTTGAGCCCTCTGTGTGGTTTAATCTTGTTTGTTAGGAATCCAGGGCCACATACAGCCATGGTTGCAGATTCTGTTAGGAGCATCGCCCATTTTATGTTTCTTGGTGGGAGATTGAAGGCATGTAGACATTCTTTTAGGTATGGCCAGCTAACACGGCCATACGCCTTTTCCTGATCCAAGAAGACCAGGGCACCAGTTGCTTTGGATTGGCAAATGTTTGCAACAGGGTGTATGTTGTTCCAGAATGAACGCCCTGGTATAAACCCAAACTGGTTGGGTGATAGGACTTCAGATGCAATTGCGCCTAATCTAGCTGTTAATATTTTTGTTAGAATTTTTGTGTCAGTTTTGGAGAGTGCAATTGGGCGCCAGTTGGCCAGGTCCAACTTGTCACCCTTTTTATACAAGGTTATAACGTAGGATTCATGGCCTCCTGGTAATAGGCGTGTTTCTGATAAGCTCTGGTTCATAGACGCCAATAGGAGGGGGTAATTTGTTAAAAAAATTTTTGTAAAATTCGTAGGGTATCCCATCAGGCCCTGGGCATTTCCTACGTGGTGCACCGCAAATTGTCTCCCAAAGCTCCTCCCATGTAAAAAGGGATAGTATATTGTAATTTGGTGGTGTACTTTGTATCTCAGCAGTTTGTATAAAATCTTTAATTTTTTGTGAATCTGTTGATGTTTCATGATATAATTTGGTGTAGTAGCATGTACTTCCACCTTGACCTCCTCAGGGTCAATTGCCATGGTTCCGTTGGCCTTGCGGACCTGTGTGCATGTGGGCTGGTTTCTGCGGGAGTGGAATTGGTGGAAAAAGTATGTCAAACAGGTTTCGCCTTCCTTTATGAACTTACCTTTGTTCGATACTTTGATTCTGTGTTGGTGTTCAAAGATGAGGTTGTTAAGTTGGGCAGAAATTTCTGCCCATTTTCATCCCCAGTTAGGGCTATATCCAGATCTCAGAGTGTTTATTTCCAGGTGGTCTAGTTCCGCCAAGGTATGCTTGATTGTGGCTGTGTTCACGGTATACTTGCGTGATGCAATATGTCAGTTTTTGTTGATTAAATCATTTTTAAAATTTTCCCATGTTCTGACGGGATCCAAAGTAAATGGGTTGTAAATTCTGGGTTTGTAGCCTTGTTTTCAACCTAGTCGGATATCTCAGGCAATTTTATATTTTCTGGGTGAAGCTTTCTCTAAGGCGACACCTGCGTGTGGGATTGGATTGGCATTAACTGCACTGTAACTAATTGGTGGTCAGAAAAATTGATCTTTTTTGATATAAATTTGGAGATTCTTGAGCAGTGGGATTGTAGGATGAGGATGTGGACAATGCGACTCATCAATATGAGCACTCCCTCGCATATGTTGGGCCACGTCATGTGGGGAAGGAGTGATGAATTGGGGGGAAGAGCATCCTGTAAGCCAAGAGATGCCTTCATTGTGCGGAATTCAATGTGTCCAGGTGGGTATCCCCTGGGATTAGGCCATTGATCCGTATTGGGGTTATCCCAGCAGTTGAAATCGCCTAACATAATGGTATCTTGTGGGAGGGTGAGAGTAGGAATGTTTTCAAAAAATTGTTTTCTCTCAGTTGCAGTGCACGGTGCATAGACACATGCAATCGAAATTATTTCCTCTTGGCACATAATTGTTGCTACCAAGACTTGACTATGCAAGTATGACGACGAATTTGTAGTTTTGAATTTTTTGTTGTTTTGGACAATCACCCCACAGTGAGACGTCCAAACTGATTGTGATGGTGCGACCCTGGTTGACCAGGATTCTTCTTCCCCTTGTAGACAGTGGGTTTCTTGGATGGCCAAGATGTCTACAAGGGGTTTTCGCAGGAATGCCAGCTTTCTGGCTTGGGATGTATGAGCCCTGGCTCCTGCGATGTTTAGCGTCCCTATTGACACTGAAGTGCCTGCGGCGTCTCAGGAGCAGTTGGGAGGGCCCTCTGGCCCTATCCCACCACAGCACATTTTGGCCATGCTCCGCGTCTGTACTCCAATTCTTTCACTGCCATCGTTGGTTCCTTTGATCTGACCCAATGATTCAATGGAATTGCAGTTTTTTGCATTTGCGTCAACTTTTCCTGCACAGGTCTCATTTTGATTTGATGTGGATTGTTGATTGGATTTTGTATTTTTGAGGTTTAACTTTGGTGAATTGTGCACCGCATTTTCACCCAAATTGCGGTTGCATTATTCCTCAGTATGTGCATGACTGATGTCGCTTTGTGACTCATTCAGGTTACTGTGAAAATTTTCGACCTGGGCATATTGTTCTGATTAGTTGGTTCAGTGAATATCCAAAATATCCTCCCAAATTTGTCCAGGGTTAATGGCGGACTCCACGTGTGCTGCCGCTTCAGCCGCTGCTTGCTTGTGGGCTTTTTGTGCTACTTTACGTTGTTTGCTTGTAACTGGGTCCACGATGGAGTATAGTCCATCATCACCCCAGAGGAATGGGTGGTGACCATCAGTCATTTTGGCGAAGTTTTTGTTATCTTCGTCCATTGCTTCCTCACAATAGTCATTTTCCATTAAGCCCTCTTTCACAGGGCATGCGTGTTCCTTGTGGCCCAGTGAGCCACAGTGGTTGCAAATGGGTGGTGCGCGCTCTGGTGTAACTCAGAACGCGGCTGACTGGCCCCCATCTTCAAAGTAAAATTCTGCTGTGCGGGGAATTCTGTATAAGTCCTCTTCCACTTCTGGGAAGGGATTGATTACAGTGATAGCTTTGCTCATGCACAGGTTGGGCATTAGGCGAAATTGCTGTAATTCAAGTTGCTGAATTTCTCTGTAGGCCATGAGACCTTTGCGGAGCTCATCCTTTATTGCCTTACAAGGAAGGTTAGTGGGGAGCAAGTCAAAAGAGATGAACAAAGTTTTTGCTTTGTTCCATCTGGTGCGCGCGGTGCGCACAATTTCTTTGCCCTCAGGATGGCAATTTCCACACAGACTTTTGCTGCAGCATCGGCTTCATCAGCTGTTTTGAAACCAATATTGATCCAGCTGCGGCCCATGTTGTTGGTGGCTACGTACACCGCGTGAGGGAAAAGTGAGAGCTGTGCCTCTCATGTTTTCTCCCACAGGGTCGGTGACTCATCCCAAGGAAGAGTCTGATCCCATGTTCCACCTTTGATAAGGGTTGGTTGAACTGAATATATATATATTGCGCGTGCTATACAGTGAATACCATAAACCCAGACGGTGTCTGAGTTTGTGATTTCTTTGCAGATTGGGTTCCTGGTCCCCCTCCAGGGCGTTTCTTGCCCTTAGTTGCACCATTAAGTGCACTGCTCGCCGCGACGCTCGCCCATGTTGTATTATTTTTATTGATAGAGTCGCCCATCTTTTCTGTGTGTGATTATCCAAATTTGCTGTTCGAATCAAATCATAGTAACTAAAGTGATTGTTACGAGAAAGATATGCCTTGATACACACTATTCTAAATTAAAAAAATGTTACCTCCCGCATCAACCCTCTGGAAAGATCCCAGATATGTCCTAGTCTTGTTAAGCTTCTATCCCCTGCCATAGAATGCGATTTTTGAAGTTCTCTGTTGGGATGTTAACCACTAAATTTTCTCAACAAAAATGTCAAATATGGTGTGGCACGTTCTGCACTGCATGTACAGGACAGGAGATTGAACCAGTCCTCCTTCCAGCACAAAAGATGCCTAGAATGTGTAGAGTTGATAAACACCCACATTCACTGCTTCTTTATCTGCCCCTCATCTCCCTCTTCTGGACTTAAGTCTGCGACCATTTCTGAATAGAACCCTGAATTTGGTCATCTGGCTTAATACATTATGTTTATGCTTTCGCCATCACTGCCCCCAATATCTCAGAATACTTGCATTTGGCATAACAATATGGACTATCCATAATTTATACCTCTGAGCCATTTGGCTTTTGACTGTGGACATTACAGGATATGTTTTATTATTTTAAGGTGCACTTTATGATGGCTTGAAACTTTCTGCCGCATTGCTATCTTCCAACAGAACTGTCAGATCTGATGATAAGCTCTGGTAGAGTACCCCTCTCCAATTTTTCAAACCATCCAGCCCAACCCATTCCCCACCTCAAGCTATTTTTGGTCAGGAGTAATTTAGTAAAATGGTTGTTCCCTTCTCATTTTGGGACCACTTAGTACTAAGAATAAGTTTTGCACCAATTTTAATGGTGCTAACCCTCAAATTATTAATTTACTAATTCACTGTGTCCCTGAAGCCCTGCACAATTTATTGTTTATGTATTAATTTTCTTCCACATTAGTGACACCAAAAACTGTTCATTAATAGTTTTTTAATAGCTTTAACTAAAAGGCCATATAATGTAGTATTAAAATTCTTTTTGTTGGGGACCATTATATAAAAAAAAATTCTTTTTGTTATATATTCCCCATGGCCTTAACTAAATTTTTTTGACTTTATGATGGTTATACAAATATCTGGAAGATTTAGGGTGATAATTTGTATGTAAACGTACACCAATGAGAATCCTAGGATTAGATAGCATATCTGGAAGGGATGGTCATTTTAAACGGATCTTGTTCTGAAAGTAGCTCTAGAAATCTACTACCAACAACAATATCAACTAAACTGCGATCCCCAAGCCACTGGCAACACTAGATACTATGGTAAGTTCTATTTGGTTTATTAAGAGCTTTTATAGAATTAAGGTTTCCTTTGTGTTTTTTATAGATTCTGTACTCATAAAGTTTACCTTTATTTTAATGCTACAACCTTTGCACTTGGAATATGGCTCCAAGGCTTTGTATAAGAGAAATCTTAGTTGGTTTTCAATATTTCAATGACAACGCACTAGGTGATTATAGTTTTATATGCTCTGTTGCTTACTTAATAACTTTAAAATTTAATCAACCAATTTAAAAAGCACGCTCAAAAACTTGGTGGCGGTAGCCTCTCCACTTCACATTGCTTGGCTTTTTGCAAAGCCTTACAAATGCGATTCTACAAATATGAGGTTCAAATTGTAGAAAATCTGATATTGAATTAAATATGCTACTGTGGCTTCTATTTTGGATAAAATTTAATCATGGGCTTTCCTGTGACGTAAGTATAACCGTGCATTTTCTTATGTCAGCCACTTTCTTGAAGGAATCTTCTCTGCTAATATCCAATCTTACATCACCTTTACGCCCATTAACTGACAAAAAGAGCCATTCATTTAGCATCTGAATGCCAACAGGTTTCTATACATTGAAAACAGTTTCACAACTGCTCCAGTTATACGCCATGCTAATGAAGATGAGCCCTTAATTGTGTCTTGTAACGCCTCTTTCAAGGATGTGAGAGCTGCTTTATTACAGGAGCATGTTGGGTGGGAACACACAATGTCTTATTTTGCAGGATTTTAGTGCAACAGATCATGTATGGATATCTATGTTAAATAACTGGCTTTTGTTTCTTGTTCTTTATTGCATTAGTAATATCTGTTACAGGGAGCCAAGCATAAGGTAATTGTGCGCACTGACCATAAATTTCTCACCTAAACCCCAAGCCACAGAAGTTGACAATAGGAAAACTAGGCATCACTGAGATTTCTTTAGCTTTGCCTTCAGATCTGAGTTTTTTTGAGGTCTACCCATATATTGCCAGCTTCCTCTGATGCAAACCTCTGTTGGTTCCTAACCTTAATGATGACTATGAGTTTGTCACTATGATCTCTTCTGAGCAAGTAGTGAGCACGTAATCTCTAGCCATTGACATGCTAGCTCTTTCTAACTGCATCTAAAATCCACTTTCCATTTTACCATACATTTAGTATTTATGTCACATTCTCTGAGCTTATTGGTCAATAATATTGACCGCTCCAATCCTCAATATCACCAGATACTTAATTTATCTCCTTGAGGCATTTTTGGCAACACATTCTTCGTAAAATATAGGTCTTGACCTACTATCCAATACTGACACTGACAAAGCCCTTTCTGCATGGTTTTCCCAAAACACCTAGATTAATCTACTTTTGTGATCAAGTCTGGGTTCCCTGAGACCAATATTCTTGTATCATAAGGGAACATCATTATTCCCCACCATAAATCACTAGTTGTAAAGAAGTGTGATAATTTCATTAATCGTGGGGATAACTGGTATAGGTCACAAAGGACATTGCAGCCTGAGTAGAAAGATTCTCATTTAAACTTACTCAAAATCTGCTAAAATATGGAAAAATGGTCTTATTAACCCTTTTAAAAAGCATCAGGCCCATGGCCTCACAATTAGTGGATTTTATTGTGTTTATCAACATCCTGGGGCTTTGATATGGTCATAATGATAGTTGATCGCTTCAGAAAGTATGTCATATTCATCCTCCTGTTTGTTGATGACTATGGCGAAGCCATGGCATGGCTATTCATATCCCAAACCTTCTCAACGTTTAAAGCGCCACAGAAAATGAACAGTCTTGGCTTTTCATTAAGTAAAAGCTGAATCTAATTGAATTGTGTACTTGGAAATGCCTGATTTGGATAAACCGGTTAACTGATGGTTGATTTGAATATTTAACCTCCTTTAAGATGGCACCTGATAGCATACTGGCTTCTGAGAGTTAATGGCTAGGCATTTTTGTATCAGTAGGCTCTTATATATGTAAGCTATCCTGTGTCATGACCTCTAATTGTTGTTGTCAGGTCAAAGTGAAGGAACATGAGATGTAAACTTACATGTATAAATTAAAAATCAGAATATTTATAGGTTATAAGATGTTTCTATTTAAGGTACTAGGAGAAAGTCTAGAATGTGATGAGGAAGGCAAATACTACATATGAGGGTGGTAAGAGAAACATAAATGCAGGAGGTGGTGACATAGCTCAGGTTCAGAGTTGGAGTATAACAGAAACATTTTTGACTGCTAAACTGATAGCAATAATGATAACTCAGTTGATTAGAAGTACTTTCCATTGCCTCCCATTAGGGGGCCTATATGTAAAGTATAATGTGGTATAAGGTGGTTACTGAAGTTAAAATAAAGTTTAACACCGAATAGTTTTGTTGCTTAATAAGTTTTTTTGAACTAATAATGCCCAACCCAAAAAGGGGCCATCACGCATCTTTATTTGCAAATAAGCCAATTAAAGAAATTCTCATAAAAGTTTTTTGATATTGCACTTCAACTATTAGCCTAGGAAGCCATATCAGACGGCTAGGAAGCTTTGGGGAAAGTTTTGTCTGGCGACCACTTTGGCTGGCGGACCATGGTGACAAAATGTGGGTCAGGGCATCAGAAGCATGATGCATGAGAAGGTATAATTGTGGGTTTTTTTCATTTATGAGGCTGGCAATGTCCATCGCCTCAATGTATTTTCAAGTTGATGCTCAGCAAATGTGATGAGAGAAGACACATAAGTAAATGACTTGATGAACTTTCAGGTTTGGCGATAAATGGGATCAAACATAAAGATTTTGCTGCATTCATTCAAGTGCAGCTCACACCAAATGCGAGCTCTTAGATTTCATAGTTGGCATTTTTTCAAACTCTTGGGGAAATTTTTGGGATGAAAAACCCTCAACAAGGGATTCCAACGCCCCAAGGAGTTGCTGTAAGAAGAGGATGTTGTTAGGTGCAGATGCAGCTTCAACTGCCATTTTGTTTATTTTTTATAAAGGGGAAACCCATTTCAAGGGCAAACCTGGTAGGGACGCAAAATTTGGAGGATCAGCATAAAATTCCTCCACTGCAAAAGCTGGCTTTACATCTATGGTCAGTAGCAGTCATCAATCCATTTGAGAGCCTCAAATGGATTGGTTTCAGTCAGCTTTGTGCCAGCCACAGGAATTGGAGAGTTGGCAGGAGCTTATTGGCCACATGCTGTTGGCCATGGCAGCTCATCTAAAGCTGGTTCAGTCAATGACTTACAACTCAATAAATTGACTAAATTATTCCATTTTTAATTTCTTTTAATTTATCTGCTACCTTAGAAGCAGCGCCATAATTTTCCAAGGTTGGCGGCAGGAGGGCTAATCCCCACTCAAAAAAATTGGTTGCAGAAGCATCCAGAGCAATGCTGGAGGGAGGAGTGGTAGAATCAGTGGGGGCAGAAACTTTGGAGCACTTGCGCTTCATATGATTTAATTAAAAGCACAAGGGTTAAATTGTGTGTCCATTCTTGACCCACGCCCAGAATATGTGATCAGAGCTTATCTGATTGCCATGCAAGGTGAATTTCAAGATGGTTATTTTGATGGAAAGGGAAGATAATCAAAAGGCTCAAGGCCCTGCCAAATAATCTGCCCCATTGGGAACCATAAACTGTATCAAGGGTATGCGCTGTAAACGGCCAAACCCTTCATGAGTTAATCGCAGAGGCGTTCAGGGGAGAGATGGGAGGGCAACCCATCGAATAATACCACCAATGTGGCCTCATCTGGGAGCCAGGTGCAAATGATGGGAATTTGAATTTTTTAAAAATTAGCAGCAGCTTAGTGCTAGGTTACATTAGCTTCATAGTGGAAGCTGAGGTTAACGTACCGTTAAAGAGGTGGAAATCAATAAAGTTTGAGGGTTTGAAAACTGCAGTGGTTATCTTAATGGTTGCCGTGTTGAATTTTGGAAGAGATTCATATATTTATCCCAGAGGCCAAAATGCAAAGTTACTCTGGGGAGCACTAAAGGGCTTCAGAGCGCTTCCTGGGAGGTTGCATGGTGGTGGGCCAAGCCCTGAGGGGGGCATAACGCCTGGTAGCATTAGGGAAGCTAACAGAGCCAGTCTGGGTGCACTTTGGCAGCAGCTGAAAAACTCCAGAAAGTTGTGCGCTACCACCTCATGGCTGGAAAGCAGGCGTCAATTACATTATCATGTTAAGTTTTGGTTTGATTAAGTGCTATTTTTATAATCTTAAAATCCAATCTTTGGCTCCAATTTTGGATATTTAAGCGAAAGAATTTTGACAATTATACTACTTTGGGCTTAATATCAAGGTGATATTAAGTTGGTATGGCCGTTCATATATCTCATCAGCCAGTGGAGCACATTTGGGTAAATTATCCTGAATTTTTTGGGCCGTGAATTCAGATTTAATATGGTAATTCGTTCAGTGAATATAGAATAAATTTTATTAAGGAATTTTGGGCCTTAAGCCTGATAAAACATCAGTTAGTAAGTATAATAATGTTTTCAGGGATCAGGCCTAAGAATTGTCAATTGACGACTAAATGATAATTTTTGGGTCATAGGGCAAGAAAACACCAAACATTAGTTTTTAATGATAAATGCAGACCAAATTTAAGGGAAATAAAAAAAGTTAGGACTCATAAGTTGAGGCTTCACCTAACCTAAGGCTAAGCCCAACAATAAGCAATCTATGTTGTTTTTCAGCAAGATTAGGATTATTTCTATATTTTATATATTAGTAGGCTTGACTGCAAATCAAACACCTAGTTTTTAAAATTCCAGTGAGTTCAGTCCCAATTCAGCTCTTTATCTAGTTAAATCAAGCTCTTTTGATGTTTAACCATTTCAAGCATTTTCTATTTGTCCTTAACTTTTTATTATTTCAAGTTACCAAAATTGATTCCAATAAAAATGTATTTTTATGTTGAGTTTTTTAGGATTTACACTATTTGATTCCAAAGATGATTTATTTAAGGATGCAGAAAACAATACTGAGGGTTTTCGTTGAGGTGGTATTTTGTGTTTCTGGAATTTTTTGTTAATGTAATTAATAAGAAGGCATGAAATTTGGCATTAGCTGCCTTAGTATAAAATACCTGAATTCCCAATGAGTAAAGATCTTTATTTTCCTACCTTTATTTTTTAGTTGCGTTGTAATGCTTAATTTAAAGGGTAGGAATAAAAGCCTCCAAGGCTAGGTGCCAATGGAGTACATTTAGGGATTGGTTTTTGCCACCACTCACATACCTAAAGCAACTAGAACCTCCATGTAAACTTACCAACTTGCTAACTGATAACAAAGGACTAAGGCGTGGATAACCTTGATGGACTAGGATTGGTGTAGGTTGGAGCTGGGCCAATATGGGTAAGAGTCTAGGGCTTTAGCCTAGCAATGTCATAAAGTTTCTAATGGTGAAGTTGTTGGTATACTGGTTGAGGTTTCTGCTTTAAAACGGTAGTGAAAGGTAGCTAATAAAGTTAAAAAGCAAGGGTAGCAGTCCTCATATTATAGGCTTGGCAAACTTGCTGAGCACCCAACAATGTGGGTTTTAAAATCCACAATAATGGTGCTTAAAACAGTGGGCTAAGTAGTGTGCTGTTTGATTAGCCAGAGGCTCAAATGTTAGGTTTTTGGGGGAGGCTTCTAACCACCATTTTTGGCAAGGTGTGACAACTAATTACCCAGGCAGAGCTGTTTTCAATTGATTGGTGACAAATGCCTCCAGATTCTCATTCTTCTTTATGGACGCCGCTTGGAGTTAAGAGGCGATACCAATGACCTTTCCAATATATTAGGGAGCCTACAAATCTTAGTATGCGTTGCAATAGCCATTTTTAAGGGATATGATCTGGTTAAGTTGGGGGATATGTTGGGGTTTTGACCATATTACTATTTATTCTATGTGACCAAGTTAGCGTTTAAATTAACTGGGCTCAGCTGCCAATTAATTTGCTTAATTTTAAAAATTTTCTTGAGTTCAGTCTCAATTCAGTTCTTTATCTAGTCTAATTAAGGTCTTTTGATGTCCAGCCATTTCAAAGCATTGACCAAAGTCAATAGTTTTTAATATTCCAATCTATCACAATTATTGCAAAGTATAAATGGTATGTTTGTATCAGGTATATTAAGATCTACCAGCGATTGATAAAAAGGCTGATGAATTTATAGTTGTCAGTGATTGATGCCAAGGATTTTTGTTAAATGGCAATTTGTGTTTTCTGGCATATGTTGCCAATAATAATTATTTTTTGCATACATTTTGTAATTCATCGCCTTAGTATAAATGCCTAGAATCCCTTTTCTATAAAGATAACTTGTTTGCCTACCTTTTATTAGATTTAAGTTGAGTTGTGACTCTTTGATTTAAAAACATAGTATTTATGGTCCTCAAAGATAGGCGCTGGATGAATGCATCTAGAGAGTGGTTGTCGCCACCACTCCCATACCTGAATCTACTAAGAACCCCCACGCAAACTTACCAACTGGATAAAATGACAGCAAGGGACTAAGAGTAATAAACCCAATGAACTAGGATTGGTGTGGATCAGAGCTGGGCCGCTCTGGATAATGGTGAAGTGCTCTGCATACCAATGTCAATAATTGTTTAATGGTGAAGTTATTAAGATCTTGGTGGGGAGTTGCTGCCTCAAACTGGTAGTGCAAGGTAGCCAGAGAAGGAAAAAGGCTAGGGTCATCACACCTCATACTGTTGGCCTGGCACAATTGCAGAGCACCCAACAATGAGCATTTAAGAATTTGCAACAGAGGTCCTCAATTTACCTTTAGATTTTGGGAGGCTTTGTATGATATGCTTAAGATCAAGCAATGTTGATCATCATCATACCGCCCTTAAATCTGAAGGAATGGCTAAAAAAGCAAACATTCAATGGAGCAGTACCTCTGATGTCATGCTACCTCATCCTAAGACACATAAGAAGCCTACTTACCTCTAAACTAGATTTTTACCTTCAATCCCTCTTCTTGTCAATGGGGTGTTGCTAGTGTTATCATTAGGTTACATCCCCACCTTCACCATTTGTCCCAAAGTACACAGCAATAATGGTAATGGACAACATTGCATCTCATATTCACAGTATAAATCAATAGGTATACAAACAGTTGACCATACCAAATAATGAATCTAAGAGGTTCACTGACAAGAAACGCCATGTAGCCCTACAATTTCAAAAAAGCAATTAGTGATGTTATTTAAAAGAAGCTTCACCTCAAATTTTCATGTCAGAAGTTTCTAACAAAGAATTGAACTTTCCTTATAAATAAAACCTTGAGCAGCAAATTAGTCAACTTGGACCTGCCAAAGCTTTAAGAGATTTTCACCTACTTCTATGCGATATCACTTTATGCCTTTAACTAGGCAAGAAACCAGTAGATGTTGAACCCACCCTAGATAATGTCCATTAGATTTACAAGTGGATAAGATCCCGGACTCACAACAAATCAAGCGTGGAGTATACTACATAGTGTCATGAAAAGGATATATAACTTATAAGAACAGTTGTACTTCTTCCAAAGACTTTATTAACTGCCAAAAGTTAATTGCGTGATTCCATATAAAAATTATGGTGCACCATAGCTCAACTCACCCATTACAGCTCAAATCGTGTCAAACAAGCTACCAAAACTATATAAGAACAACACCTTGGCACAATCCCTTGAGAAGTGAGTGGAATCTAACTTTCTAATAATTTCTTTTTATAATTTTTCTTGCCTCATCTATCAAGCTGAACTTGACATTGCACCCCTTTAAGACAAAGAGAGACATCAAGCTCAAGGTTCCGCCTTTTGTCACAATCAGCTACATAGGGCATATTCTAGATAAAATATGTTTAGTATCAGCCTTCCCTGTTGACCTAATGTAGCTGACAGCCCACCCTAAGCTTAAATCCATCCTATCATTAGATAGAAAGAGCATCATGTGCAGAAAACCAAAAAGCTCTATTTGATCTTAGAGATATGTTTAAGTGTAATAAAGGCAATTTTCTCCAAAAAAAACAACTTTGCTAAGAGCACCATTTGGTGTAAAAAATAATATCTAGGGCAACCCCAGGTGAGAATTTACATTTAAGTTTTTTCACTAGTAAACATCTAAACAAAAAGGGCACATAGTGGCTTCAAATGTGTCATTGCATTCTGAGATTGCCAAGGCAAAATCAAACAGTTCAAACTCAGAGTCAGAAAACCAAATCCTGAAATGAGTCATCAGATAATTGTGATTATCATTTCAATGCTTCAAAGCTTACTAAGCCATCACCTACACAATTAGGTATTAACATAACAGCCTTCACGCTTTAGGTGTTTATTTATTCTTTTTGTTTAAGTTTTTATATTATTTAAAAATCTCAAAATCTTCAGTTTATTATTATACAAGATTTCTTCCTCTGAAGTTTGTTTGATTCTGATATTGTAATTAACTTAACCTTTGTTAAAGAATGTAGTTGCGTCTCTTTAAAATTTTATTTTTGCATTAATACATAAAAATTAAGCAATAAACTTATAGAGAAGCCAACATGTAACAAATACCTAGACCAACACAACTTACTTAACAAACCTGGCTTAACAATTAACCCATATTTTTTTCATTAAGAAGTACCTTTTGGTCTAAAGTTGATATTGTGAGTGCTTGAGTATCAAATATGTAAGGCAGGTTCTTAAAGCCAGTTCTCTGACACCATTCTATCCTCAACTTCTAGGGGTTGCCATTAAAATACCTCTCAATTTTTGAGGTATTATCTACTGATTACATAGGTCTAATTCGAAGTGTCATACAATTGCAAGTCTGATATTTGGAGAAGATCATTTTGTATGAAAATGATAGTAAAATTATCAAAAAGACCCTGGCCAATTCACGGTGGAACACTTTGAATTGGAGCAAAACTTTCATTAATTAGACTCAGCCAAGTAGCTCAAGTTTAGGTAGCTTAAATATTCCAACCTATTGGCGGAATCAAGGGAGCTCTTTCAAGGTCCCTCCTCGCCTTACCATAATATAGTTCAAGCCATACCATGGAGACCAGCCCCTTATATAGGTTTGGAGGGGGTCCCATAAGGTGCATATATTTTATTGCATTGTGATTGGCTCAAGTACATTAAAATTATCTCACAGACTTGTTGTTGAGATTTTTGCCCATATTCCCAGGTTGCTAGATTACCTGGTATTGCTAGGGGAAAATTCCCTAAGGCGAAGTGAATTGGAAAGTGGTTTGCCCAAGTTTTGGAGGAACTAAATTTGGGGGATTTTGAGATATTATCCTGGTTGTATCCTTTGGGGATAGATCTGGATGAATACTTAAGATCTCATCAGGTGGAGTTGCGACAAAATAGGGGCATCTGATAGTGATTAACTATCAAGTGTACTAATTGGGATCAGTTGGGTTTCATCACTGACTGATTGGGAATGAATAGTGAGTTCTGAGGCAAGTAATGCCACCTGCAACTAGCAAATCGATTGGTTGGTGGGGTGACCTGCTATAATGGGTAACAAGTCCCATTACCTAAGCAGGTGCTAGCCAATTAAGTCTGGTTTGCTTGGATCGAGAAGAAAACGTTAGGGACATGTTTTCTGACTCTTTTCATTTGAGGTCTCAAGGATGTCCTATGACGGAATCCTAGACAGGATGGGGAAGACCATCACTGCTGAGACAAGGATGGGTGATTCAATGGCAACAGCTGCCGTTTCATCAAAGAGGTGTCAACTGAGGGTTAGACAGCTGAATCCCCCAATATATAATTCCCTAGGATTTACTTTAATAAAAAACCCAGCTTTTAGATAGCAAGTACCTTACAGTAATATTATTAATTTGGTGTATAGTTAGACTATCAGCTTCTATTGTGATGTTCTATATCAAGTATACTATTGCAGAGGGCAATAATTGGAAGACTCTCAGAGAGAAGAGTAAAGATCCAAGTGGGGGTCTAGAGACAAAAGAACCACAATCAGGGATAGCTGACGACTGTGTGTAGGGCAAGAGAGATTGTCACTGGGTATCTTAGCAAAGATCAGGTTGACAAGAGTATAGGCAAGGAATTCCTACAAGTACGACTTCAAGAGTATTTAGTTGGAAATAATGGCTGGGCATTGAGCAAAATATAGTTCAATCTTAACTTTTAGATAATAGTCTCCATAATATTATCAATTAATGACACAATACTATACAATGCGACAAAGTGCATGAGGAAGACTGAACCTGTACAGTAAAAAGGTTACTGGGTTACTTGCCAATAAGTACCCTTAAGTAAATTTTTACAAATTGTCCTGCCCACACTTGACCCTACTTTAGCCCTTCCAATAAAGTGAGGCAATATTAAGAGCTCCAATAGGTCAAATGACCATATTTCCTAATTTGGCTCAAACATGATAATAATTTGATGTGTATTGCACTTTGAGCTCAAGGTGAGTTTAATTACTAAGCAGTGACTTTGTAAGAGGGTACATTTTTTACCCAGCCAATATCACTAATAAACATATAAAACTTAAGTCCCTGTTTTCTTAGTATATACTTATCCCATTTTTTATCCCTTTGGTGATACTAAAAATCACCCGTTTTTTACTATAGCAGTTAAAAGTTTTTAATCCTGTGGCTGTTGAGTTGTTGAATTCTTATGAAAACTAGCAATAATGAGTGTTAACGCCCACTGGGATTTTTGACATAATTTATGAGGCTTTGTTACTAATTTTATAGTCTATCAACTTTAAGAGATTTGTAATCTGATTTCTTAGTATCATGAGAACAAAGCAAATTCAATTTTAAAATTATGAGAAATTGATGGGAGCAAAGCTAATATTGTAAAAGTTCAGAAAACCGTTTACTCTTCATAGAAAAAATTCCAAATTTGTAAAGTTAATTGTTCAGTTTAGAATGTACCATAGCCTTTGTATAAAATTGTGGTTCCATGAGAATACAATGGGATCTCCAGTATCTTCATGGGGAGATGGAGCCCCTTGTTGAGGGTATTCCTATCCCCAATTTTCCCCACAATTCTGAGGAAGATGCAAAGTATGAAATTGAAAAGCTTGCTTTTGGTGCGAGCTGCACTTGCATTGATGCAGCAAAAAATTGTCTTTTTGACACCAATTTTCTCAAACCCTGCAGTTGCGTTAAGTTATTTACTTGTTTGCCTGCTCTCATCATTTTTGCTGGGCATCAACTTGCTCAATTTATTGAGCAATGGGAACCGCCAGCCTCAAAAATGAAGAAAACCCACAACTATACCTCATTATGCCACATGTTGCTGATGCTTCTACCCTGATGTTGACTGCCATGGTCTTCCAGCTAAAGCGGGCGCTGTAAAAAAAGGTTTCCCCAAAGCTTCCTCACCTTCTGATATAGCTTCATAGGCTGTTAGCTGAGGTGCCATATTAACAATCTTTTTATTCTAATAATCCCTTTTTGGCCCATTTGCAAATAAAGTTGCTGGCGGCTTCCCCTTTTGAATTAGGCACCACTAGTGCTAAAAAAAGAGAGAATATAATGGGTTCATGTTCACTCATTAATCTAGGGTTTGTCAAATAGCATTTAAAAATGTTAAATATACAAAGTATGTTTACACCCTAGGCCTTCCAACTTATATCTAAACAGGCTTGATTAATAGCACTCACAATATTACCCCCTTAATATTTTACCATAGATGCACATAGCGTTTAAGAGACTTTCCATGGAATCAAATAACGGCTCCAATTTAACTGAAGCAATAGAGTACCCTGGAACATGTAAGTAGATCACTCAATAGTGACAAGTCTAAAGGACGTCAATATTATGAACTCTTTCTCCAGAATAACAATTTAAGTAAATATATACCCTAGTTAGTATTTAAAAAGAATCGTCTTGAGAAATATATGACTGATCAGTCTTTTTAATGGTTTCACCAAAAAATCTCTCTAAACGCCTGTTATATAATGAGCTCATCTGAAAGTATGTTTATGCTATGTTAGCAGTATCAGTGGTTGATGTCTTAATCATAGGCTGAGTTTTGAATACCAATGCAGGGTCAAGACTATAAAGATCTTTATATGAGGAATCTTAGTGATTTGGCAATACTGACTTAATAACCATTAGGACTTTAGGGATGTACTCACTCCATGTTGACTTGTTGCAATTTTGCCATTTTTATAAACCAAAGCTAAAATACCAATCAATTTTCCATTTCTACATATTTAGATGAATTGTAAGGGGTAATGTTAGCTTGATAGGTTCCTATCAATTAATAAAGCATAGCTATAACTTAAGATACAAAGTTCTTGCCTTTACTGACACTAGATCTTTTAAAAATTATGGTGAAAAGATGCTCTAGTAAAGGATAGGTGAAGCCTTAATATTTTGAAATCAATGAAATGGTTTATACATAGTATACAATTTATGCCACGGCTAAAAAGATGTAGTAGTGGCCTTATATTGCAGTTGATAATGGTCTGAATATGTCAACCCTATACTGTCAGAGTGAGAGTTAGGACCTATCACTTTGTGTTGATATACTGAGATCTGAAAAGTTAATTAAGAGTAAACCATTATAGTCATCAAGGACATCTTGATAACCTTGATAAGCCTATACTAGTAACATTGGTCCCTCATTTATAATTATAGTTTTTTTGTAGGGCTCCATGACCAACGGTGAAGTGAGCTTCCATGATGGTTGAAAATATGGCTGAAGGGTCTACATGTGGTATTGATGACGTTTTAATTCTGATATAACTTCTTATATATTATATTGTTTAGTCATTTTTTTAATTTGTCTTGTATTTTGGAAAATTACCGTCCCCATGTCCTTGGTAATTTACTTAACTATAATTTTTTTGAAGTAAAATAGGGACAATAACGTCAATAGAGACAATCCATTAGCATTTTGGTGAATAGTTCATATTTAGTATGGAATCAGAAAACTATAATTATGGCTTTAGGGCCCATCAAGCTAGTCATCAAGTGAGGTCCTCTATTTGCTGCAACTAATCAGGAGAAGCGTGGTCAGTTAAGATTATGAAATGTTTTCTATACAGTTAGGACAGTAAGGCTTTATAGCTAGAAGTAACTGCAAAACAATGTCTCTCGTTAGCACTTATTTTTGTTAACATTAGCCAGGTTCTTACTGAAGTAAGTAATGGGATATTTTTAATTAGATTACTTTGAGCTAAAATAGCCTTTACTGACACATCACTCACATCTGTCTACAAAATGAAAGGGCTATCAGGCTCCTGTTGTATCATAATAGTAGATGTCATTGGACAACTCTTTATAAACTAAAAGCCTGTTGTTAAAATTTCTCTCAATTAAACATTATTACATAGTGATGTAAGTAATCAATGGTTTTTAAAGCTTAGATAAATTAGGAATGACCCCAATTAAAACCAACTATTACTAAAAAGTACTTGTATGTCACATAAGCTCCATTTGTGGGACATTTTCAATATAGCTGCGCTCATATTAGGACAAGCCAACACCCTATGATGAGCAATTTCTATAGTTAAAAAACTTCATTTTTTACAAAGAAGCACATTTTGAAGACTTTTATTCAAGGAAGATGTTCTCATTATTTAAAGAATTCTCATTGATGTTGAGATATTCATTAGTTTTGCAAGAAAAAACTGTGAAGTTATCCAGATATACAGTGTTAAGTATGGTGAAAAAATTGTTTGACCTAACTATAATCCTGTCAAGTATTAGCAATTTATTACTAACCCAATTGCCAGCTCACTATCAAAGTCTATGTTGCTACAGTAATTAAAACCAGACAACTTACTTACCACCAGTGTTACAAAAGTGGCCTATCATGAAATTAATTATTCTGTTCAGAGTCCACTATGATGTCAGTTATTTAAGATTTTGTTACAATTGGTCAAGTTTGGAACTGAATTATTAAATAATGTCTAGATAATTGGACCATTTTACAGATACCTAGCACTAATACAGTAGCTCTCTGGGTAACTTAAGTCCAGCCCCAAGAGTTTAACTACGTCAGTACCTCATTGGAATTTTAATAAAATATTAGTGCAGCCCGCTGTATAGTTCATAAAGCCATATTATTTGTAGTAGCAAGGTTAACAAGAGATAAACAAGCTTACTTTGTAATGGAAGTTAGTAGTGTTATACTGCAATTAATATAGTTAGCTTTATCATTATATTCTATATTTTCCTTGTTTGCCTTTTAAGGGGTAACAGTTCTAATATTGCCATTATGTTGCTTAGCAAAATTATATTTTTTGGACGCATGTGCCAATTTCCAACAGATATCCTGCTTTAGTTTGGTTAATATATATGATATTATAAATTTTCTAACTCCTTAATGATGAGCGTCACTTACATGATTTGTATTATTGTTATAATTCCATCTGAAAAAGTTATGATTTATGTGAATCTATTTATTTATGTAAGACAATAAGGGGAAAAATACTAGCAAATCTCAGAAGAGCTAACCTTATGAAAACTAAAATAAACAGTTGGAATAAGAAAAACAAATCATTAGAATTGATAATAAAGCTAAAATATCATCCAGTTTAGAAGCATGAAATGCTAGCCATCTATGTTGGAGGGTAAAGGATGATCAGGAGGCTCAACGTTCTCATACTTGGTGGACAATGTTTGGCAAAAAGCAAGAGCGCGGGTGTGGTTGCATCATTAAATTGGAGGTCAATGTACTAAAGTGGGGCTTGTAACTTAATTTTACTACAAGAAAAGTGGTAATATATTTAAAATGGCTTCCTCA
This sequence comes from Massospora cicadina, assembly GCA_022478985.1. NCBI lineage: Eukaryota > Fungi > Entomophthoromycota > Entomophthoromycetes > Entomophthorales > Entomophthoraceae > Massospora > Massospora cicadina. The sequence continues at coordinate 2,389 of JAKSZP010016373.1, read as the reverse complement.
GCCTCAAGGAAAACTTAGAGAATATTAGTTGGTGGCAATAGTTTTGGTAGTGATAAGGGTTTTTGGGCTGAACATTATGACTTCCAAAATCTTTTTTACAGTTTTTGGAAGCTTACTGAAATTAGAAGTTCTTATGTGTGGATGCATGGTGGGGAGTATAGAAGGGGAAATGCCCTCATCCAAATCTGCAACTGGCTTTGCAATGACCTTTTGGATTGGGTGACACTCAAGGAAGTGACAGCCTCTTCAGTGAGTTGGTGATCACTTTGGAATGAGACAGTATAATGGCAATATGTATAATACTGAGGTGAGGACTGACACATAGTCAGTACTAAAGTACACTTTGAGGCCAGATGTGTAATGAATGGTATTAAGCCATTCATTGCATTTTGATTCGGGTTCAGAATTTCTAAATCTGAATTGATTCATTTAAAAAGATTTTTTTGGTGTTTGTCAGGTTTGGGTGCTGGGTTGTGCCTCGCCTGAATTATTGATTAGGCTCTTGTGAGCCTAATCAATGGTTTGGGTGAGGCCCTGGAAGGGCGACCTTTAAGGTCAAGCCCGCGCAATTCTGAACTTCATTCAGAATTCTCTCTTTCTTTGGTGGCCTCAGGGCTGCCCTTACCTTATCTTACCTGATGATCCGCGCACAACAATTTTTGTAGAATCAACAAAAACTTGGGTTTTTGGGGTTTAATCTCCCTCAAATATCTTGTCTTTTCCTTAGTGTATTTACAGCATCAGATTATTGGGATCCTGTTCATCAGCGACTTTTTATTCAATAATAAATAAAATAAGGTTAATTCCGGGGTTTGTAACATCGCTTACCTATTTTGTCTTTTTCTTGCTTTTGAATTTCCCTAATTCTGAGGTTTACTACCTCGAGAGTCCAGCTCATGCTGGACGTTCAGTGTGAATTGTGTCAAACCTAAGGTAAGATGGCGATCAGAAACTGGGACATTTCTGACCGTTACAAGATGCCTTGACTGAATCAGTAACAAGATTTCCTGAATCATTAACTTCCTCCAGTTGTTTCAGGATTTTAGTTAAAGATGATTGTTTTTTCAGCATATAGTTGAGCTGGGGTTATTAGCTAGGTGGGTTTTTAAATAAACTGGGGTCCAAGAAAGCTATTTATTGGTTGTAAAAGGAGAGGGGGTTTGGCTATAAGGCTCCTGATTGGTTAAAGCTGGGGAAGCTGCAACTACTTCCTTAATGGATGAAGAGGAGGACGAATTGTTCCCATTTGAAGAAAGTTTGTAGGTTGGCAAAGGGTCATAATGGGATTAGTCAGGTATGTGTACTTAAGCTTGGGAGATGGAGGATTGTGCCATTTTTTTGTCAAGATCAAAACAGGTGGAGCTGATAACAATCCCTCCATCCACTCAATTCAATAAAGATTGTCAGAGGCATTAGGGGTAGCAATGCTAGAAGAAATTGAGATGGCAATTTCACTTGAAGCTTGGCATGTAGTCAAAGTCACAAGGACCTATGAGTTGGGTGGCACTATTGGAAAATAAATTAAAGAATGGGGTTGGAATCATATAAAAAAATATGGTGATCCGTTCTTTGTATAAATTATCAGGGGGAAGTTGTGGGGATGCCTGCAAACTGAACCACAAGAGAGCTGTCAGCAGGCAACTGGGTATGTGTGATGGAGAGGGGGGTGCATGAATATAAGGGAATGGTAGCATCAATTGCAGCATCAGATTTTCTTGTACAGCCAATGTCAAAATACCCCTTGTGGAGACGGAAGGCAATAAAAATGGCAAGAATTCTAAGTTCCTGGGCTAGTTTATAACTTTTTTATTGTTGTATGAACATATTGCCATATTCATCCCAGAGGCCAAAGCATGTATTTCTCCAGGAGAGCACAAGTTGGCTATGAGGGACAACCTGAGATCATGCCAGGTGGAGGAAAAGATCCTTGGGAGTAACATATCAACCTAAGTAGTTGGAGGTATTAGATAACCAATCTAAATACATTTTTCCATTGGTCAAAAGGTGCAGGGGAGTTTCATATCTGCACCATACTGGAGGAGTAGACAATGGGGAGGAAATCAGGTTTTACAGTGTGTTAATAATATGAGGTTGTTTATTTTTGCTTTAAATTGTAAATTTGCTTACAAGTGAGTTGAGAAGAATGAAAAGCTAATAATTTGATTTTAAATAGATTTGTGGTGGGATGATCTGGGAGAAATACTGCACCAATTAACAAGAAAATTGAATTAATGGAAAGGAGGATAAAACCTGGGGAAAATTCATGCACAGCGTGCTGATAGGATAATAACTTCATTAACTGCCTTGATATTTGCTATCTCAGTTTGGGGCATTAGCATGTGTCAGGATTGGGTAGCTGAGGGCAATATTTCCTCTGAAGCGTACCAAA
>JAKSZP010016372.1:0-51148 GCA_022478985.1 Massospora cicadina | reverse complement strand
GAACATCAGGGCCAACTTGGGTTGAAATTGGGTCCGCTGGAAATAATCCCAAGGAACTGCAGGATCAACTCAGACTAAAATTGGGTCCACTTCAAAGAGTCCTGAAGAGGGATTGTGTAGATGAGGCATTGGATGATATAGGAAGGGATCAATCCAGGGAATTAAATTGCCATACCAATGGAGAAGTCAAAACTGGAAATGATTAATACAAGATAGTGGAGAAAAATGTTTGACTTAAAAAACACTCAACCAATGATCAGAAGTTACTGGAGGCAAGTTCATCAATTCAAAAGAAATTGGATGAAGCTAACAAGGCCAGAACGACCTGTTATTAAAGATGGCAATGAATGCAAAAAATTGTTTTAAGGAGAAAAACAATTTGAACAATTGGACGGAACTATTGGCTAATGAGATATGAGGATTAAAAGCATCAGTTGCCTAAATATGAGATGAAATTAGGACCTGTTGGACGAATAACCAGTCAGGTTCAAAGGCCTGATATATTCAAGAATATTTCCAAAGTCGGCGAGAGTAGCCTATATGTGAAGAAACAGCACTGCTGGTCGTATAGTGAAGAAGATCAATACTAATCAGAAGTATTGAGCCTAAGAGAAAATAGTTGCAATGTTCCCAGCGGACCTCTGAACCATTAAATGGTTATGTCCTGAGATTTTGGTCAAATCCTAGAAGAGGACCACTGAACCAAATGGATGGTTAAATCTTAAGAGGATAAGATTTCAAACTATGATAACTGGTAGGTTTAAGTACCTAGGACCCAGTTTGGATGAAGGGGGAAAAGAAAGACCTCAGAACTTTTTTGTAGGTTGCAAGTCCCATTGAAAAAGAAAAAAAACAAAAATATTTAAAAATATATAAAAGATAAATAAATTGATTTTTATGGTCTATCAGTTTCATACCTAAGAAGCAACAAGAAATCCTGATGGCTGAACGGAGGAAATTTTACCCTCAATGAGATGGAATCATCATCCAGGGTAACCAAGAGTATCAACATATTCGTTGATTGAGAGAAACTCGCTTATCTGGTGAAAGGCCAGCAAGAGGAGATGCTCTAATTGTTTGAATTGTATTGGGGAGTATTCACCCAAAAAATGACAACAATTTGGGATGCATGAGAGATGTGATCCACAAAGTTGATACTGGGAAAATCTGCCAATCAGAATGAAATGAGATTGTCAGAATGAGTTGCTGAGAGTATCAATCTATTAGAAGATTTATTCAGGATTTCGCCTGAATATCTGAGCCCTTATTCCATTTATTGAAGGGTCCAAAAAAGGAATCATATGGAATGAAGAAGCCCAGGAATCCTTCGATGAGCTAAGTTGGTATTTGATAGATTCTACGATTCAGAAATATCTGAATTTTGATTGAGAGTTTATTATTCAAACTGATGCTTTGTTGATGGAAATTGGCGCCATAATAAGCCAAGTAGACAAGCTTGGGGACGAACATCTGGTGGCATATGTGAGATGGACACTTTCAGCCAGTGAGTTGAACTACACCATAACTGAGTGTGAATGCCTTACGGTCATTTATGCATGTAAGCAGTTTTGGGTGTATATCCACGGACACACTTTAAAGTGGTGATGGACCACTCTTCGTTGCGATGGCTTCACAATTTGAGTAAGCCAGAAGGACAACTGGCCCAATGGGCACTTAAGCTCCAAGATTATGATTATGAGATTGTCCACTAAGCGGGGTTTCTCACCAGAATGCGGATGGCTTATTGCAGTTACCAATGGTCCAGATGGTATACCCACAGGCGGATGAGCTATTCCAGAGAATGGTTGATAGAGAAATTGGGAACAAGCCCCAAGAAATCTAAGGTGCACTTTGGAAAGCAATGTAAAACACCAAGACCATGTATGGACAAGTGTTTAAGATGATCAATGGGAAGTGTTTATAATTCTTGAAGCCATCAGAAAGAGCAGCTATTGTGTAAGCAGCTCACAAGGTTGTTGGGCATGGAGTCCTGAGGAAAACAACGGATCATATTTGACAGTACTACTACTGGGAATCCATCAACTACAATGTCGTAGATTATCTAGCTTGTTGTGTGGAGTGTCAGCTGCACAAACCACATAAGAATACAACTGGATAATGACTGGTCCACCCTGGATTTGCCTGGCACATGGTGTCCATTGACATGATGAGACCGCAGACAATGAGCACAGGGGGAGTCAAGTACATTATAGTTGCCATTGACCATCTGACAAGATGGGTCAAGATGAAAAACTTAACAAAAGCAGACGCACCCAGCACCGTGAGGTTCATCCTGGATCAAGTAGTATATTGACATGGATATCCTCAGGTCCTTCTTAGCAATAATGGGACAAACTTCAAGTCTCATGTGATCCCACGATTAGATGGGATAATGGGGATCAGAGGAGTCATGTCAGTATCCTACCAGCTGGAGATGAACGGACTGGTAGAATAAGTAAATGGAACGCTGGCCATGATGCTGAGGAAGCTGGTCACAGGAAGAACTTCCACGTGGGGTATGTACCTGAGTTTGGTGACATTTGCCTACAATATCAGTCATAATATGGCGACAGAAAAATGCCATTTGAGTTGTTGTACGGGAGAAAGGCTGTGTTGCTGCCAATTTTATACTCGGTGGTAGAACCAACATCAAGGATGAGTGCTGAACAGTACTTGATCTAACTGAGGAATATCCTGATTGATATGAAATTGCAAGCATTTAATACTACGTTGAAGAAAAGGATTTAAGCGAAATTGACGGATGATAAGAACCAACTGGCCTTAGCAGAATATTAAATAGGCAAAATAGTAGCCTATTGCGTTATGCATGGTTTAAGAAGAAGAAACAAACTAGATGCATTGTGGTCAGGTCTGTTTGAAGTCATTGCCAAGATGGTGACTAATGCCTACTCAATCAAGAATCTCTTGGATGGAAGAGTTGTGAATCAAGTCCATGCTAAGTATCTGAAGCAATGGATCAATGAAAAAATAAAAGTGTTCCCAAAGGACCAATGAAACATTAAGTTGGTCATGTCCTGATGATTAGGTCAAGTCCAAAAAAGGACCTCTGAACCAATATAGATAGTTAAGTCCAAAAAATGACCTCTGAAGCATAGAAAACTGGCAGGTTTAAGTACCCAAGACCCAGTTTTGGGAAAAAAATAAAAAATATGGACCGCTGAACTGAAACAAGGTCAAGTCTCATGGAAAAATTAAAGTACAAAAATAAAAAAATTGATAAAAGATATTGGAAAAAAGATTATATACTGCATAGAGAAAAAACCAATATAATTTTATAATTTTTATTTTTATTAATTGTCCTTGATATGTGAATGATTCCGCCTATGTTACCTCTTGGGGAGGGAGGATGGATCACGGTAGGAATAAACAGATAGTCAAAATTGATGTGAGATCAGATGCTAGTAAGGGCTAGACATACACAGAACCACGTTCTTTGAGCAGATGCAGAATACTGTGAGAGAGCAACTAGTGGAAGGGAAATTGAGATGTTGGATGAAGCCAATTGCAAAACCCCAGAGCGGGGAAGAAAGCAACAGTATAAGAATAGGCAATCAGCAAATATCCCTGATTAATCCTGATATGGTACTGGAGCTGGAAGATTAGTCTTGAGCACCTAAAGATGGGATTCATCAAAAACCAAGCATATGGGCCAGCAGCGAACAAGGTATGCTTGATGGGGGTTGTCAAATCATGCCCCCTACTAAAGCCATCAGCAGAAGATACCAATGGTAAGCGCCAGCAAAGAGATAGTCATTGTAAGTCCCAATGAACATCCTCTGGGCGCTGATTGGGCCATCTTTCCATTCCTGAGCAAGAAGGTACTGAAGAGGATGGTCATACCCCTCATTACTCTGGGCGATCTCACTCACATAGTAGACAAATGCTGGGTAACAGCCCTTCCACTTTGGATCCCGCTTCCGGTACCCACACTCTCCTTGGCAGAACTGTTACAAGGAATCAGCGAAATCTGCACTGAGATCACCAAAATGGAATTGATTGCAACTAATTCAAGTGGCAATCAGCCTGATACTTGGATTTCATATAGTTGAAAAGGTATGAAGACCAGTCTATCAGCCAGAATGCCCAACAGTTGCAATTTGGTTAACATGATGATTGACAAAATCCCCCCTCCCAAATCCATCAGGCATCACCCCTGATGGGCAGGTAATAGCATCAGACACCATTGATGAGGTTTCAAAGCTTCCTGCTGGCAAATTGGGTGTTGCGCATGACACAATGCCACTGACCAAACGAACAGCCCAGAGACTGAGCATGGGTGGGTTGGGCGTCCTGAACCCATTTCTAACCAAATGGGTCCACCCATATTTGGGGTGGTCATGGAGGATTCCCGCCGCTCATTGGGCTAAACGCCGTTGCATCAACCATCAGAAATGTAGCTGAGCTTTGGTTTGGACATTCGAGGTTGAACTGACCGCAACTTGGCCCACCGCCAAATTTTGCAATGTCAGTCCCCAGGGAACTAACCCACTCATTTCCCAAATAATTTTCTGCATAGGTCAAACTTGCGGAACCCAATCCCAGCTTGTTTTCCCTCAAAATTGACAACTATTTAATCAAGCACATCGCACTGAGAAAATTGTTGGTCAATTCTCCTTCCTTAAATATTCCAATAAAAACAACTGCCCCCAAAAATCCCGTTTTTATATGTTGAAAATTAAGCTCCCTTACAGTTCCATATTCATCAAACCAGCAGAAGTGCCTCTGGAATTCTGGTTTGCCATTTGGGTGCTCTGGCATCTGGACTGGCAGGCCAGTCTAATCCTTACTTGCTGTTCACCTGAAATAATTGACCAACCATCAATCTCTACCATTTCCACCTTTCTCGTAGATATTGGCGCAGCAATGGTCCCTTATTTCCAACTGAATAAGGTTGTTAAGAAGATTATCCCTGCCCACGTTAGTCCCATCCCACTCAAAGCTCCAAACCCATACCCCATAGTTGCCGCGGCTATCTTGCCCATGCCAGTAGGGTCTGACATCTCAACTTGTAATGAGTTTGCTCCTTAAAGCCCAGTGGTTCCTCAGCTGTCGCCCTTCAAAGGTGCAATTTTCATGGAACTGGAACTGATAATCATCAAAAATGGAGAAGAGGCTGAGGAAGAGGCTATCCTGGCATCCCAGAAATCGCAACGTTCTATCCAATATCTCGTGGTCTGGAAAGGGTACCTGGCCTATGAGAACAGTTGGGGCAAGGCGCATGATTGCACATATTGCATGAACCTGGTCAAAGCGTTCCACATATCCCTCCCCAAGATTCTCTGTTTCCCCAAAAACCTGCGTCAGTAATGGCAATCAAGTTACCCAAGGCGCACAAAAATGTGGCTCTCATACAGTTTCCCAGTGGTGAGGCCCTTCTCTTGGAAAAAAGGAAAGGGTAATGTAAGTCCTGGTGAATGTCCTCTGGGCATCAATCGGGCCATCTTTTCATTCCCGAGCAAGAAGGTACCAAAGAGGATGGTCATACCCCTTGTTACTCAGGGTGATCTCGCTCATGTAGTAGACAAACACTGGGTAACAGCCCTTCCACTTTGGATCCCACTTCCAGTACCCACACTCTCCTCAGCAGAACTGTTATGAGGAATCAGTAAAATCTGCACCAAGATTGCCAAAATGGAATTGACTGCAACTAATTTGAGTGGCAATCAGCCCAATACTCAGATTTCATATGGCTGAAAAGGTATGAAGACTGATCTATCAGCTGGGATGCCTAACAGTTGCAATTTGGTTAACACAATGATTGACAAAATCCCCTCCTCCCAAATCCATCAGGCATCACCCCCAATGGGCAGGTAATAGCATTGAATACCATCAATGAGGTTTTGAAGCTTCCTTCCAGAAAATTGGGCGTTGCGCCTGATGCAATGCCACTGACTGAATGAACAGCCCAGCAACTGAGCACAGGTGGGTTGGGTGTCCCAAACCTGTTTCTAACCAAATGGGTCCACCCATATGTTGGGTGGTTGTGGAGGATTCCCGCCACTCGTCGGGCTAAACACTGTCATGTCAACCATTAGAAACATAGCTAAGATTTGGTTCAGACATTCAAGGTTGAACTAACCGCAACTCGGCCCACTGCCAAATTTTGTGATGTCAGTCCCCAGTGAACTAACCCGCCCATTCCCAAATAATTCACCGCTTAGATCAAACTGACTGCAACTTCACCCGCCGCCAAATTTTGCAATGTTGGTTCCCAGGGAACTAACTCGCCCATTTCCTTAATAATTCGCTGCATAGGTTGAACTTGCGGAACCCAATAATGGCTTGTTTTCCCTCAAATTTGATGACTATTAATCAGGCACATCGCACTGAGAAAATTGTTGGTCGATTCTCCTTCCTTAAATTTTCCAATAAAAACAACTGCCCCCAAAAATCCCGTTTTTATATGTTGAAAATTAAGCTCCCTTACAGTTCCATATTTGTCATACCAGCAGCAGTGCCTCTGGCATTCTGGTTTGCCATTTGGGTGCTCTGGCATCCGGGCGGGCAGGCCAGTCTAATCCTTACTTGCTGTTCGCCTGAAAGTCATGCAGGAAGCAGATGGCATCCTGTAAGTGATGACTACAGGCTTCTCAGAAGCTGAAGCTAAAAGAGCGGTGAAACCTGGGCAAGGCTGGATGCTTTGTGGACTAACTTTGAAGAACTTGGCCAGCAAAGAAAAGAGCATAAGAGGCAGTATCTCAATCCAGGATGTTATCAAGATCAGAGGGATTCAGCGCTAGGGACAAAGCCTTGGTGACTTGGGCCCAGAGTTCAGCCTAGGGGAGCTCAAAATGAATACTGTTACTGATGGTGAGCTTGGTAGCAGGACAGCAGGTTTGAATATTGCCCATGTCGGAAGAGGAACTTAGGAAGCAGGTCCAGCCTGGAAAGAAACAAGAAATCACGAGCAAATGGCATAATCTACAGAGCATTCATGATGATGGTCAGTGCATCAGTGAAAGGAGCTGAATCCAGGAGAGTTTTGAAATCCAACTCTGGAGTTGATGGCAGAGTAAGGAACAGCTAAGAGTTGTTCAAAATAATTGCAAGCCTGGTTTCATAGAGATTAGTTCCCATTTCCAGTAAATTGATGGAAGAACTAGCCGCTGGCGCCAGACTAGGCGTATGAATCCTGGAAGGACCATAGAAAAGGTTCCGTTGTGCATCCTGACTCATCTGCTGGAAGAGCCAGAAATCTTGATCATACAAACTATTCAGAAGCTTCTGGTATTGTGACTCAGAATTTGGCATATGAGCTGGATGAGAGGGGGGATGTCAGACTTATATGGAAGTCGACATTATGAACTCTACAATCCATTAAGCTCCAATTTTTGGAGAAATTAATCTCAAAATTAATGGGATAAGCTCTCCAAGAGAAGAATTAGGAATGACTTGAGCCGAGAGGTTATGAGAGAAATAACAAGGGAGAATAAAAATAAGTAATCTTAATTAATCTGTAAAATGAACATGGATGGCAAAAGTCTTCTGTCCAGGATGGGGAGAAAATCAGGAAATCAAGGACGCCAGACCAAGAATTCTGAATATGACAGCAGGTCATATTCCCTGACAGGGGAAAACCCAGATCCTGGGACTAATATCGTCATGAGTAAATCAATCAGCCCAGCATGGCAGTAGATCGTGGGGACCGCGCTGAGAAGGTGGTAGTGAGGAGGAAGAGGAAGAGCGCCGCATGATGAAGGTCTTCCCAAGCAGCATTGAGTATTGATGAATATACTCCGCTTGAGCCAATGAAGTATTTGACCAAGTGTCTGAAGCGGTGTTCTCATGCCCCAGTCCTTTTCTCGCTGGAAATCTAGGCAAGAGGGGGGATGTGTTGGGATTTTTGCCCACATTCCCAGCCTGCTAGATTACCAGGAATGCTAGGGGATAAGTTCCTAATGTGAAGTGAATTAATAATTGGTTGACCCTGATTTTGGTTGCACTATGTTCAGAGGATTTTAGTATATTCTCCTGGTCAGATCCATCAGGGATTGATCCAGACGCTTGAGATCTCGTCAGGAAGAATTGCTGATTAAATAGGGGCATATGATAAAGATTAACAGTCAGGTGTACCAATTGGGATAGGTCAGGTTTCATCACCAACTGATTGGGAATGAATAGCAAGCTGCAAGGTGAGTGATGGCGCTGCAACTAGAGAAACAATCTGTTGGTGCATGACCTTCCTTAACGGGTAATAAGTCCCATTATCTAAGCAGGTCACTAGCCAAATATGGTTGGTTTGCTTGGATCGAGAGGAAAACGTAGGGACAAGTTTTACAACTTTTTCTAAATAGGTCTTGAGGATGTCCAATGATGGAATCTTAGCCATGATGGGGAAGACCATCGCTGATGAGATAAGGATGGGTGATTCAATGTCAATGGCTGCCATTTCACCAAAGATGTGTCAACTGAGGGTTAGATAACTGAATCCCCACTATAAATTCCCTAGGATTCACTTATAATAAAAAACAGATAGTAAGATAGTTTATAGTAAAACAGTCTTTATGAGAACAGATAAGAAATTTTATAGTTTTCATCTGGTACATAGTTTAAGTAGTAAACTATTATCAGCTTTCAATTGTGCTATTCTTCTCAAGGATATTATTGCTGTGTGCAATAATTGGGAGACTCTTAGTGAAAAGAGTAAAGATCTGAGCGGGGATCTAGAGAAGAAGGAGACACAATTGGGATTGATGCTGACTGTGTGTTGGACCGAAGAGACTGTCATCAGGAAATCTCAGTGAATATTGGGTTGGACAGAATGAGGCAACGAATCCCTAGATCTTGACATCTAAATTATTTAATTGAAATACTGGCCAAGCATTAAGCCGAGATATATGAATTTATACTCAATTATGGATAATAGTCGTCATAATATTATCAACTGATAATCTATATACTATACAATGTGGATGAAGTGCACAAGAAAACCAAACCTGTTCAGTAAGAAAGATTACTAAGGTTGTTTGCCAATAATAACCCAACAAGTAAATTTTTACAAGAAATCAAGGATTTTGGTTGAATTGAATTGTGGAGTCAGCATATTCCTGAGGTTTGGTTGGCTCATTGAAGGATGCATGGGATCAAACTGGGGTCCAATACTGTGATTGATTTGATGGAGCATTTGTGGCACTGGGGCAAGGTGGAGGCTGATTGGTGCCTGTTGGCACAGCTGCTGCAACAGGCTTTGGGGGAGAGGGAGGTAGGATTTTACCCTATACTGAAGCTGGTGTGGGGTGGGCAGCAGATTGAAAGCTGGCAGATGAAAAATCTGAGCTGTCAGAAGCAGCTAGAGATGGTTTTTGCGTTTTTAGTGGTCCAACTTGAAACAGGATGGACAGATCACCCATCTGCCCTTGATGTAGGCCCAGAACGGATGGCTGGGGGAAGAAGGGATAAGGGCATGAGGGGGAATCAACAGGGCAATTTTATTTGATTCAGGGATAATTGTGGCATATGCCCAAGGCCCAGCGAGGCGTGTGGCCCCATTTGGGACCACTAATTGCAAGATGGGGTGAAGCCATAGGCTGCCAAATCTTCCATCAGCTCCTGGTGGAGCACCTCAGGGGGAAGGTGGTTGGACAAACCAGCGAACTGAATCACCAAAGTGGTGTCTACTAGGAGCTGGGTACGAGTTGTTGGGAGAGGGGTACCCTGGAAATCAGGGGCACAGTTGCAAAGGTGGTGGCATCAGCTTCATAGGTGAGGCTGAGATCAAAGTACCCCTTATATAGGCGGAAGTCAATAAAACTGGCAGGATGCATCACCACCTGAGCCATTTTGATAATGGCTTGGTCGTGGTAGGGGGAAAGTTTCCCATAGTTGACCCTAAGGCTGAAATGCATGTTGTTCCAGGGGAGCACCAGGAGGTAATGGTGCACCACTTGGGTTTGAGTGAGGTAGGCGTCAAGATCCTTGAGTGGATTGAATCATCCCAGGGGTTTGGTATGACTGGGCGAGCTAGTCTAAGCGCATTTTCCTGTCAGATGGAAAATGGCAGGGGGAGTTTTGCTGATGCCCCACACTGGGGCAGCTGGCAGGGAATCTGAGGACATCTGAGCAAAACTGCAGCTGGTGATTGAGAACTTCTTTTTATCCATATAATTTGCTCAGAAAGTTACAATGAGTGAAAAGAGAGGTGTTTCATCCTTTTGATTTAATATAAGACTTACCTAAATCATTAATTGATAAGTATAATTTTATTCTGCTACAATCGCTTATAATTAAGTTAACATCTTTAAGTTTTTAAATAGTGTAAACAAATTTATTTACCAAGTTTTATGTTTTAAAATAAAGATGGCACAGCCTCCCAACTATACCTCCTTATGCCACATGCCGTTGATACCCCAACTCCTATGCTATCCGCCATGGTCCATCAGCTAAAGCGGGCGCTGGTCAAAATTTTCCCCAAAGCTTCCTCACCATCTAATATGGATTCCTAGGCTAATAACTTAGGGGCTATTTAAAGAATTTTTTATGATAAACTCTTTGTTTAGCTCATTTGCAAATAAAGATGCATGATGGCTCCCCCTTTTGAATTGGGAAACTCTATTGCTAAAAAAGTAAGGATGGCACAGCTGTAAGATCAAACCCTATGATAATATAATATCAGCCAATTCCCATGGATCCTTGCCAGGAGGTGATGCACATCTTATGGTAGTGCATCAATCAGTAATCTAGATTATAAATACCAAAACTGGACTATAGTTTTACAAGGATGGCAAAGCATGATAAGTTTTCTGATATTTCAATACATATTACCTGAAATGCTTCTATATTTATTCCCTGATATTATGTATACTTTTTATTTAATGTTAACTCATCCTGATGGAGTTTAAAGTTCTAAAGATGCTAGTCAGTTTATCAGACCATGTTAACTGAACTTGTGTAGCAGATGCGACATTCTTACAAATAGGGGTTGTCAGTAACACAGATTAGACCCTAAAATTGGATTTGATGTTATTTATTACAAAATTGGATAAGATGTTGTAGAGAGCTCATTTAAAATTTATAAATTGGGTGAATTTTTTGATATTTTGTTATTATATAAAATTCCAAAAATAAACCCATTGTCCACTTACCATCATGTTTTTTTATTTAGGAATTGTTGCCACTTCAGTGAATTGATACATTAGTTCTTAAACAAAGTTTCAATGGGAAATAATTCAACTTCTTCCTTATGAAGCTCAATCTTCACAAAGTCCTTCCAATAGTTATTTTACAAGTTGACCCCAAGACTTTATACTAAAGATTAAACTATAAATTGATCCCAAGCTGATATTACTATTAATTTTACTTTATACATATCAAATTGAATATATGGAATTTACAAGAATCTTTGAGATAGACTATTTATAATAAAATTCAAGTACTTTTATACTCTAAGTAAATCTAAAAGATGCAACGTAACTTAATGGAACTTTGGTATCTTCAACTTTTTCAAGAAATTTGGTTCAAGCGCTTCTTTAAATTGGCCTATAATTTGGATTTCATTTGCTACAGCTCTCTGATGTGAGTCCTTTGCATCATAATATATCTCTTGATTGAAAAGTTTGTTATCACCATGTTCAATTTTTATATTTCTGTAAGGAGTGGAGTCCTTGGTATACACTAAATGGTTATTGCCTTTTGATAAATAATCAATTATTAGTTTGGGTTGTGGAGCCAACTTAATAAATCTAGATTTAGTGTCCCATTTTTTTGGACCCCAATTAAAGAAACATTTATAGGACCCCCCTTTATAGGCTTGGTGGTTAAAGTATCTTGTTATCAGTCAAGTTTTCTTTCTTAATCCCATTTAATATATCTTATAAAACTAAGCCAAATTGTTTTCATTGAACCAAGCATTTTGGGTTTTTGGATGATAGTTCCTCAATCTAACCCAGAGGTCAATGAATTACCAGTTGGCCTATTTTGGACTACATACATGACACCATCCCTCCCAAGAAAATACCAGTGGAAGGTTTTAAGGCGTCATGTATGGACTCTGTTTATAACAAAGCTGATGTCTTCCTGGATAGAAAACTCAGTTCCTCACTTTACCTATAAAGTTATTGGCCCAATCAAGATGGCTTGCAACTTCTTTGGTTATGTTCTTGATAATAAAATAAAATTGATACTTTTAAAATTTATTTGAGGTACGCTGGCCAGGGTCAGACATTACTGATGCTTCAAATGCAAACAAAAAAAGGAACTGATTAAAACAGAATAACAAAACAAAAAAATCCTCCAACCAGGTATGGAGTGGAGGACCACTAGCCCACCTTGGCAGAGGGGGAGGAAGGCTGGGCGGCGCCTCTGCAGGCATAACAAGTATGGCTGTAGCAGTATGATTAAGAGGAGGATATAAGCTGAGAGTAAGGGCGTTTGGGTATCAGCATAGTGCAGTTTATGTGCTGGAATGAAAAGTTTGATATCAGCAAATATAAGCCTGAAGGATAGCCTCTACATATTCTGCAACATGATGTTCAGCTTGAAGGCGGACATCATGGAGTAGGGTAAAATTGCCAATATTCTGCCTGGTGATTACAGTGTTTGGGGCAAATGTTGCTAGTTAAGCAACATGCGTGGTAGAGTTGACGGCGGCATCAGCCAATTTGTTGGTTTCTTCCCACGCTTCTTTAGGAAAATCAGGGGGAAGTTAGGTAAGTGCATCCCTTTTTGAATTCATAAACAGACTTTACCACCGCTTTGTGGAGGAGGTGACAATGGGGCAAGGCCACCGGTGCTAAGGCAAGCTGGGTCACTTTGGAAGGGGATGACATTGGGATAAGGGGCATAATGTCTGGGTGTTATAGGTTTGTCAAAATCTGATTTGAAAAATTCATCCAAGTTATAACCATCTGGGGCATATCACCTGATTTGTCAACCTCCTACATGAATCTGACCTGATCTGTCAACCTAATTCAATAGGGGCCCAAAGAATTTTGGTTCATGAGAATAGGATTGCAGAATTAGGGTGGGTGGCATTAGGCGAATGTGGAATTGCTTGAGGGCAAACAGTGGTTTAAGTCTAATTGATATTGGTTGGGTTAAGTTCAGGTGGGGGAGTGTGGCTGGTGGTTTATGGTGGGAGCAGACTTCCCACTCTGGATTAGCGAGTATGTGTGTTAATGGGAGGTGGCAACATGACACCCTATTCAAACGCCGTTGACAAGGGTTCAAAATAGTACTAGATATAGCAGCACAGGGGCAGGACCTTTTAGAGTGGCCTAACCCAAAAATATGGGACAAATTTGTTGACCGTTGTTGACACACGCCTTAAAGCTATGCTTTGGCACTGCAGTGATGTGAGCACATGGGGAGTTGTTGGGTGATGGCAGTTTGGTGTGTGATGATGGTGGCAGTGGAGTGAGGGGCATCAAGGCGCTCTGCGCCAGAGGATACAGTGAAGATGAGGTTGGGTTGAGTGCCATGATTCAAAAGCCCCGCCAATAACTGTTCATACAAAATTTGAGGTGGGAGATGTGAAGTAAGATTTGAAAATGTCACCATCAGTGTGGTGTCAGCAGGGAGGCGAGCACAGGTAGTAGGAATGGGGGTATATTTATAAAATCAAAAGAATCAACGCTGCCGCTGCAGCATCCTAATCAGATTTGAAGCTTATGTCAAAATAGCCCTTTAAATAGTAGAAATTGATATAGTCAGCCAGCGCAAAGGCAGCAATGGCAAGTTCTATAATTTTTTTGCCCACATATGGGAATAAATGCCATTGTCAACCTTGAGGAAAAATTAAATTATGGAGCGAGGAAGGGCGAGAGGGGAAGGTGAGATGGGTGGATGCATACAAGGTGAAGCGCTAAGTCCCATGGATGGACAAACCAGCCAAAAGAGTGTGGAAGACCCTTGAGCCCATCTGAATTCAAATTCCTTCAGAATGAAAAAAATTAGGTAGTGGATTGCTGCTGCCCCACAATAGAGCAGAAGGCGGCGGATCCAAGGACATTAACGTAAAATTGGCTGTGGCCAGTTGGCGGTGGTTAAACTTACTTCTTTAAAATTACTTTGCTCAAAAGTGGTATCAAGCTGAAAGAAAAGGATTTTGATTAAACTTTCTATCTACTACAAATCCTGTTAGTTAAGTTTTTTGATTATCAGTTTGATTTTAAGAATGATTAATTTATTTTATAGCTTCTTACAACTGTATCTTAACCAACTCATTAGCCAATCTTATAATAGCTGCAGTAGGCAAATTCTTAAAATCCACATTAAATAGGGATAAAAGGTTTGAAGTCCACTTTATATTTATAAAACCATTTGATAAATGACATGTTATTACCTAATGAAGATAGGTCTATTGGATAGCAACACAGAGAACAATAATTATTCCCACTTTGACTTGTAATTCTTTTAAACTTTCTTGAGTATCCTTATTAGGGTCTCATTAACTCATTTATCACTTTCATTTGATGAAGTGGTGTTGCAATTTGATCTGACCAACTAACTAATTAGAATTAATTTTTAAACCTGAATTTTAGATGGAGGTTTTGATTCCTTGTATCTTAATTCTGATACCATATGTTAAATTAATTTATGAAGGATTGCCTTGACACTAATGTTAATCTGTCAAATTAAGCTATACGCGAAATAGTAAATTTTTTTGCTCAACATCACTTTTGAGCAATATTAAAAACAAGTCAATTTTCCACCACCGCCTCACTACATTATTTTCCCAATATATGTTTATGGATCCACCGCCTGCTACCCCAGTATGGGGCAGCAGTGCTCCACCTGCTAGCATTTACCGCCCAGAAGGCAAATTCATGCAGACTGGCTCATCTGTCCGCCATATACTTCTGGTCACTATTTTTTTCAAGGGACTTATCACTCCAACTCTCATGAGTCCGCCCAACCTAACCCATCCCCACCCCTAGCCCTACCTTGATCCTCTATCCACTTTTGCCTCCATGTCTAGTAATGATGTCTCTTCACATATGCTGAGAAAGCAATAATTGAGCTAGCAACTGCCACCTTTGCACTGCAGGATTTATAGATTTTCGCCCTTACAAGGGCTATTTTGAATATAGGCTTCACCACCAAAGAGGATGTGGCCGCTGCAACAGCTACGCCATTAATATACAAAAACATCCCCATTACCACCACCCAAACAAGTCTCCCAGATGATACCACACTCGTGATGACCTTTGCAAACCTCCCCTCACACCTTCCCCCTCAAACACTTTATGAGGAGTTGATTTCAGGGCTGGACAATTATGTCAAAAACCCCATCATCCAATTCATTATCCCAAGTGGTGCTGAGTGCCTCGCAGCACCTTGGGCAATGGCCACCATTACCCCCCACCTGATAAACATGGCCCAGAACATCTCACTGCATGCCTACATTTCATCTGCACCTGAACATTTCATTTGATCTTGCAAAAAAAAGCCGCACAGTTTTCCCCCTCTGCCATTAAAAAGATTATACCAAAAAGTCATGTCAATATAATTCATACCCTGCAAACATGGCCAACTCCACCCATGAGGCCACACCAACATCGTTTGAGTGGGGATTTTTTTGCCCCCACCCCCAGGCATTGCGCTCAATGAACCAGCAGCAAAATATAGCAACTTAAATTTAAGCTGGACAATCTATTCCCATGCCAACCAATTGGGAGCAGGTTTGGACCCATATTTAATCCAAAAATTTTCCCATCCCAAAACTTACCCAACCACACCCACCTTTCACCAAATCAATCCAAGTCAACCAAAATCCCTGGAACTTATTGAATGAAATGACTGAATCTAGTGAAGTTGTCCCACCTCCAGCTAAACCAATCAATTTAGATCCGTTTATAAATCCATACTTTGGTGCCCCACTTCTGCTAAAAAAATATGCCCCAAACCCAACGCAAACCAATACCAAAACAACCACCAGCTTTCTGAGGCCCTGGTGGCCTCACCCAAAATTCCTATCTTCATGAAGCCATGGCAAAATCCATCGCTTAATTTAAAAAAGGGATGCACCCCCTTGTTTCCCTCCAATTTTCCTCTTATTACAAAAGAGGGTCTCCAACGCCTCCATGAAACTGCCACCACCGCTGTCAAACGTGTTGTTTATCTGGTATGTTTTTCCCTGTCCAAACATGTCACCAGAGCAAACATTGCAAAATTAGCACAACTCCTTGATGCCCGCATCCAAGCTGAACACCATATTGCCAAACTCATAGAGGCCTTCACTCAGGCCCAAATTTTCAAATATAATGGCTATCTACTTCACCTTGACCCTCATCCTGTGGATGCCCCAACCCCCTTTCTATCAGCATTGATCCGCCTCTTCAATGCTGAACCCAATAATGATCCACCTGATCCCCCTCCCCCTCCGCCATGGTGAGATAGGCGGCTCACTACTGTGCCACCTGGTAGGTTGTTTTTTTGTTACTTTTGTGTTTTCTGATGCTCGTTTAGGTCAGTCAGTTCATGTTTATGGTTGGTTTTGTTTTGGAGTTTCTGTTTCAGTATTGTCCTCCCTGGTCAGCTTGCCTCAGTTAAATAAATAAAAGCTATGGCGAAATACCTTGCCCACGCGCTTAAATTTTTATGTAGCTAACAACTGATAGGATTAAATGTTTATCAATTTACTCTGGTACATGACAAGAATAGCTGCTGAGGGTCAAATTTTTACCACACATCAGCAATATTTTTAGCCACTGACCATAGATTTACATAGCTTTATGGCTTCATAAATCATATCATCTTGTTTAGTATATTTTCTTCCTTTCCCCACCAGCATAAAATGATTGTTAAGGGTTTTTGTCCCCAAAAACCAACCCAAAAATATATCTTTTTCTAGAATAACTATGCACTTCTTGGTATTCTATTGTGTAGTTAATATGATGAGATGGAAAATTGAAGGGTAATTTTTTTTCACGTAGCTGAATACAACTGCTAAAATAAAAAACTTAATTATAAATTATCTATATCCTTATTTTAAGATTACTGTCCTCATACAGTTCCCTTTAGTTTATTAGGGAAGTATATGACCTGTGCAATTATACATTGATACCCAAGCAACAATTGAGTTTTAGGGGTGTAAGGGGTAGTAGATTGTTTTTAACTCTACCATTTCATCAGTTTTCAGACTATATCATAAATAAAATTTTTGAAATTATCAGATAACAAAACTGATGGGTTTATGTTTAATGATGGCTTGGTGTAAACTTACTTGGAGTTTACTACACAGGTTCTAAGTGTGATTATGTTATTGTTGTCAAATATTATGATGTGGATACATCAATATTATGAAGACAATTATTCAGTTAAGTTCTATAAAAAATGATGGTATTAATCTCGCTCAAGTCTTATCCTATAAACAGGTACTAGCAACTTAGCTTCTGACAACTTAAAGGCACTTTAACAAAAGAAACTATCCTTAAACTCTTACATAAGATTACTGGAAGACCAATTGGTCAATAAAGTAAACTATACCTTCATTTTTACACAATATTACTTATAAAAACAGACAAAAAAAGAGAAACTATCCATGAAATCTACTGCAATATAACAATAATACAACTGTACTGTCATAATATTTGTCTTCTGAAAGTGCATGCCTCTATTAAAAAACAAGGGTTAAAATAGTCAATAGTGCACTACTCTTCTGTTGGCATTTCAATAAGAATGGCAAATATTATTAATAAACTTAATCTTAATGAGTCATACCAACAATGAAAACTTCATCCACCTAGTTTGGAACAACTACTGACTAGATTATGGCTTCTATGGGTTGGATTTTAAAAGAGCATGTCCCATCACTTTTATCCTACCCCAACAGATTAATCTTTATGAGCTAGAAACCTGCTTAGGTAATGAGATCATTTAACCAATAAAAGTAGTTTGCATCACTCAGGATAACCTGCAAGCCAATACCAAAAAACCATTTTCAACGCTTCAGTTACTCTAAAAACACCCTCATCAATTAGCAACAAACTCTAATTGATCTACTTAAGAAAGTCAATTTTTTGGCGTGATAGTTCTCTTAGATGTCACCAAAGTTCAAATTGGGCCAAAGCTGAGAATTAGTGGAGAGGGCAAAAATGGAGTAAATGTGACTACTTTATTTAGTCATAAAACGTTAATAATTATAGGGCGTGTGAGGATAAGGTTTAAGGGACATTTGTGCCCAGTGAGATCAGGATCATTTACTGCCTTATGTATTGACCGCCTGGTAAGCACCCTCATTGTACTGCGTCGTCCTCATGACCACATCAGTAGGGCCGCGCCTCTTGTGATTTATGAAGTGGGGACAGGATTACTGAAGGTGATTCCATTGATTCACGTACACGTGATACTTCCTGATAACTCTAGTTTTGGCACCTTCAGGGTAAGGTTCAGTTTGCGCTGGTTTGAGAGTCATCTGTTGCAGCTCAATTCTGAGCAGGAATTTTGGATTGATCATCATATCAAACTTGACAATGCCCCCCTCAAGATCCTGTTGGAGGGGGTATAGGGCAGAGGAACCAGCCATGCATTTGATCACCACTGTCCCCTGATTGATTTCAGCCATGAAGTACTCAGAGTTCACCTTATGAATCCTGAATAAGGTCTAGACCAAAGAAGGGTGACTTTATTTTGTCAACCTCTGAGCTAATAATGATAAAAGGTAATGTGGTCACCTAATTGAATGGGTCAAAAGGGTCAGATAACATTAACTTAGGATGTTTCCCTTCCTGTGGTGGTGATGATGCGTTGCATGGCTATGGTGGAAGCCAAACATTTTCATAAGCTAAGGCCCTCATGGTTAGATCATAGTTTTTAGGAGCGGAGGTCTTAAGCAAAGGCTGAATGCTATTTGGGAGCTGAGGAGCATGTCTATATAGAGATTTAAAGGAAAACATCTTAATGATTTAATGATAGCTTATTCTATAGACAAGCAAGGCGCTGGGTATATAATATTTTAGTGAGAAGGGTAAGAGGCTACGATCTTCCATAAAATAGAGACAAAGGTTCTGTTAGCACGTTTCACTGTCCAGTTGGAGGTTGGGTTTTAAGGGGTGGCGAAACTTTGGTTAGTACCAAAAAGCCAAGTAAGTTCTTGTGCTACCTGCAAGGTAAAATTTTACCCATTGTCCAAAAGGAAACTTTGTTGTGGGCATCTGTGCTGGGTGAAAACAGATCAAATAAGAAAGAGAGCCAGGGATTTAATAATGGCACTGAGGACCAAAATCGCCTCAACTCATTTGTTTAGATGGTCCGCAGTTAGGAGGTTATATTTATGGATGTGCAACCCAGAGGGGAGAGGGCCTATCACATCAATGCTAACAACATTGAAAGGCCTGTTGAAGCGATGAATGAGCGTTGGTATCAAGGTCTGACTTGGTCTTTAGATTGACAAGTCATACTGGCCTTCAGGACCTCTTGGATGGTTTCCATCATTCAGTCCCAATAACAACATTTCTTCAATAATTAGTGAGTCTTCTTAACTTCCCCATGTCCCACAGTGATATGAACATCTAGGATAACATCAGTTTTGTAAGAAGGGTGGACATAAGGAAGCCATTTCTTGTTCACCCTCTTATAAAGCAACCCATCCTTTATTTGAGTATCTCAGGTCATCTTTCATAACTAAGCTTGGACCTCAGTATTTTTTAACTTACATCATTAAAGTCAGACAACAGATCATAAAGTCAGTCTTCCTCAGGTGTCAAAGCAGCCAGCACCGGCATCCTAGAGAGGCCAATGGCATTCTGGCAAATTGTGACTGCATGATGAACATCAGTGAAATCACAGTTCTGCAGACTTAAGGCCCATCTTACTAGAAGGCCATATGAGCCCTTCACCTGATGGATCATAAGAGAGAGGAATGATCAGTGACGATGGTAAAGTGGGTGCTGTAGAGATATGTCCAAAAATGTTTTAACACTAATAAGAAATCCTGGCATTCCGGTCAGTAATGCTATAGTTCAGTTCAGCCTTACTCAGAGTCTTGCCAAGGTAGGCCACCTGGTGGTCGACCTGATTTTTGTCATGCTGGCCTAGGATGACCCCAACGGTGACATTGCTCACATCAGTGAACAACAAGAAAGGTTGACCAAAATGAAGATGGACTAGAATGGGTTTATTGCAAAGAGCGTTCCTCAACGATTAAAAGCAAGTTCTTGTTCCAGAAACTACTCAAAAGGCACGTTCTACTGCAGAAGTTAAAATAGAGGCTTGGATAGGTCGGCAAACCATGAAATAAATTGACAATAATAACCCGCCATGCCATGGAATACCTGATATCCCTTAGGCTCTGTAGGCGTGACATCTGATTTATGCATCAACTTTTTCTGGTATGGGCTGGACGCCATATTTTGAGACCTTGTGTCCCAGAAACTACATTTCTGATTGGAAGAAATAGCACTTCAAAGATTGAACTTTATGAAGCCTTCTTAAGCCAATTTAAAACTTCCCAAAGATTCTCCACGTGTCCATTAAAATTTCATGAGAAGACAGTGATTTCATCAAGATAGACGAGGACACATGATAGCTTTAAGTCCCTAAGAATTTCGTCCATGGTATTTGAAAAGTGGCCGTCACGTTACAACAGCCCTGGGGCATCCTCATGGGTTTGTATCCCTTTGTTGGCCATGTGCATGCACTTGTATTGATCTTTGGAGGCGAGCTCCACTTGCTAATATCCACAGGCAAGGTCCATTGATGAAAAGTAACGCAATCTGGTGAGCATTCTAAGAGAGTCATCAAACTCAGGGCAGAGGATAACTGTCCTTCTTGGTAATGGAGTTAAGCTGTCAATATTCCATTACCGCCTGATAGTTACTATCTTCTTTCAAACCAGCAGATGATGAGAGGCCCAAGGTCTGCGTAAAGTCACTTAGAGTCCAGCTTTGAGCAATTGTTTAAGCTCTACCACCACCTAAGCTTCTTCAACATTACTTTTTATATAAGGTTGAGACTGTGATGGGGGTGCCCCTAGTCACCACATCATGTAGAACCCCAATCATTTTTCCAAAGCCTTAGGTTGAGGCTGAAATTAGGTCTGAATACTCCTCCTAGAATTATTGAACTTTGCACTGTTGTTCTTCAGTGAGATTTTTTTTAAACTGGTGTTGACTAAGACCACTGATGGGACATCTACAAACCAAAGTCCCTTAGGATTCTAAAGCTGCAGAAGTTGTCAACAGCCTCTACTGTTAGGAGGCGGAAACTGACGGTGGGAATGTTTGTAATTAATACCCTTGGTCTTTTGATAAGATTAGCAAACAACACAGATATAGATCCAGCATAAATTGAATCTAGAATTCCCAGGCAGATTAGATCTTCCTTGGCAGATGGGTTGTCTAGGCCTAAAAATTCCAGAAGGTATCCAGAGAGAATGATAACATGGATCCAGGTATCAGAAATAAAAAGAGACAATGGAGGTATTGTGTTGCCCTAGGTAAGTAGATCAGCATGCATTCTTGTCTGTCAACAGCAGGTGGGTCATTCAACCTGAGAGCCCTTTACGTGATATTTGAGTCGTTGATCCAGCCCTTATTTTCTAGTAGGCAAGCTTGGGCCTTGACCTCCATCTTAGAGCCACGGGAAGTTTCAAAAACTAGGGGTACCCGATGTCCCAGTAGAGATAAAAATCAGCCACCATAATCTACCACCACTGAGTGGAATCGAAGTGAATGAGTTTCAAAAAGAAGGTCATAGCTTGTGTTATCAAGAACAATGGTGGAGGTATTTACAGAGAGCTTTCCAAATTGGATGGGTAGGGAAGAATGTGCCCCTATAGATCAGGTGCATTGCAGCAAGCCGTGGTTTACACACCATATAATGTGGCAAATCTGGATAAATCTTGATATGCTTCATCAACTTGGACGATATAACATTTACAGGTTTACCATTGTTGAATATGGCAATAATTGTAATCTTATGAATTTGAACAGCGACAAAGGTAACTAGAATTTTGAACTGTGGAGGTAGCGTGAAAAACATGGTAGAGGCTTGTAAGACGAGTAAGCAGTATCAATTTCTTTATTATCAACTGGTACCAATTTTCTTTTTCAGATACAATAGTCCAGATTTGTTCGAAGTCATGGATGATTCTTAAAGCGTGGTAGGGATGTCAGCATTGAACGCCTCATCCTTCA
This sequence comes from Massospora cicadina, assembly GCA_022478985.1. NCBI lineage: Eukaryota > Fungi > Entomophthoromycota > Entomophthoromycetes > Entomophthorales > Entomophthoraceae > Massospora > Massospora cicadina. The sequence continues at coordinate 29,054 of JAKSZP010016372.1, read as the reverse complement.
TTCTGACTGCCCTTTTTCCGCCTTCTTGGCAAGCCCTTTCTAGCATGAGTTAGCGCTGTGTAGGAAGCCATTGCAGTAGGTGCATTAGGTTCAAATATTCTTCGGGTTTTCAATCACATTGTCCTGAGGACAGCTGATTGGAAGAAAAAGAGGTGGCTTTGGAATGTAGGGTCATCACAGGGATCTTGTTAATCTCTTCCTTGATTTCTCAAGCGAATGGAAACCCATTCTTTTGGATGATCATATGAATTTGAAATTCTGGATAAGACCCTAAAGTAGAGATGACAGCAATAATGGCGTCATCCAAGATAATACGATTGAGTGGTAACCAAGGGTTGCACTTGGGTGTAGAAACAGCTTGTGAACTCCACAGGACACTCATTTTTAATCAGGCGGATACCCATGAACGCTTGTTTTTGGTTAGCCAGGGTTTGATTACTGCAAAATTCCTGGATTAAGGCCGTTTGGACCTGCTACCAGGTGTTGCATTTTTCCAGGTGGGAATTCATGATCTCTCAAGCAGTGCTGTTAGGGCAGAAGCGGATATTCTTCACATTCTGACAGTCAGTGGCCTCTTCCACGGAACTCATAGGTATAATGGAAAGAGGCGAAGCTTTCCTGACCAGGGTTTAACTTCTCTTTAAAACTAGGCTTAAAGTTAGTTTTAAGAGGAGTGGAGAGGGTGTTAACACCAGGAATGGGTGAAGGCTCAAAGATCTCAGTCTTTGCATAGTTGCGGGGGACTGCTGGTCCAACCATCATCTTATGCCCTCTAGGCCTCTTGGATATTTCCCAGTTTTGGTTGAAGGAGGAAAGGGAGCCTTATGAGCAAACTGATTCTTTAGGGCTTGAATATTAGCACCCTGAAGAAGAAGCTGATTCTCAAAGGTGATCAAATGGGTCTCAAAGCCTTAAAAGGTTTGTTTAATCTGAGAAATGCAGCTATCAGTAAGCTTGGTCAAGGCAATGAAATTATATATTTCATCCACCAATGCTTCAATGAAGACCCTATAATTGGGGGTACTCCATCTATGCAGAGTTAATATCCTGGGCTACATTATGAATCTGGTCACATAAGGCAGCTAGGGCTGCTAAAATATCCTTTCACTAAGGGTCATCAGGGTCTCCAGGAGTAGAGGCCGTGGGGCTAGAGGGTCCTTGAGGCCCATAAGGACCTTCAGGTCCATCAGATCCTTTACATCCTTCAGGACCTTTGGGCCCCCTAGGTCCTTCAGGTCCTTCACTCCTGGAGGTGTAGTCACGAGAGGCCAGTTCCTGATAGTGTTATTGTAGAGTCTGTTATAATTTTGGCGATTTAGTTGAGTTACGCTGTAAGGGTTGCACAGGGTCAAACCAACCAAGAAATGTTTGGATGATGTGAGGTTTAATGGTCCTTAAATCAAACTTCAAACAAATAATAAAATATACAGCAATATGCTCCAATTGCACATCTTTATTTTAATTAATATTAGCAGGTTTCTTCTGCTCTTAATCCTAGGTCCTACTAACAGTTCTCCTCATTCAATCAACCCATCTCGCTTATATATCTGTGACTTTGAGTGATACCGTTCCCTTGGCTTAGACTTATCAGTACGCCATATTCTCATTGGCTCTATCAGGGTATGGTATACTATAACTCTCTACTGCCTTATTTTGAGGTGATCTTGCTCAATATTTGTTGAATGTCAACATCGCCTTATCACCTTATTTGGGGGTGATCCAATTATAGCCCTTTATGACCCAATATCTCATCATCTCAAGGAGCTCAAATAATTGCAACTAATGATTATGGTTGGCGGATTCTGGCCAATCCACCATAGCTATCCAGGGCTTATCATCCAGTCATATTAGAATCTCAAAATTACACCCTCTTTACTCAATGATAAGTATCCTATTGTTTATACGCCCAGAGGAGCTTCACATACACTTGGTTGATAATCCAACTGCTTGCAGGGTCCTTGATACTGTAGGCGTCAACACCTGTTTTCTCAATAACCTCAACCGGACCAATCCAGATGCTAGTCAATTTTTGCTTCCGCCTGAACCCATGTTGGTCATGGAATATAACCATGTCACCATCTCTGAACTGAGATAGGCCGCTACGCCATACATGATTGGCAGTCTATTTCTTTATCTTCTTGGCCAAACTTAGGAGTACGCTTCAGTTTGCAACTTGATAAAAGTGTCTGCTAAGTTAATCAAATAACGATGAATCCATTCCACCAATATCTTTTAAACAATCTTAAAGCAGTGCCAGAAGAGCATGGAGTCGTCCATATAGTAGTTGAAAGGGACTCTTCCCTGTGGCGGAAAAGTAGCTAATGTTGTATGTAAACATGGCGGTGGAAAGGAGGGAACCCCAATTTGGAGGGTTGATCCGTTATCAGTTTTTGAAGTATGTTTACCAAGGTCCCATTAGCTCTTTTGATTATTCCGTTGGACTTGAGGTAATATGGGGTCTTCAGAACACCACGAATGCCCATCAGCTCATTCAACTTTGGAAGTATATGCAAGGTGAAGTTGGTTTAACATTGGTAAGAATGAACTGAGGGCAGCCATAACGCTGGATAATACATTCCATCACGAACTTGGCCATTTTGACCGCCCCCAAATCCCATATTGTCAGTGCTTCAACACTCCTGGTCAAGTGGTTGATCGCCACCAGAATGTACTTGGACCTGTTAGCTCCCTTTAGCAGAGGGCCAACGAAATCAAGAGTAATCGTATGCCAAGCAAAATGTGAATATACTAATTGGTATGAAGCCTTCTGGCGGAATAACTTTTCCACTTGGCACTGGTGGCAACAGGGAATGGTTTCAATAACATGATAGTTCATGATTTCCCAGTAATATGAGGGAGCAATGATTCCAACGTATTGCGCATGCCACCATGTCTAACTGCCTTATGTGAACTCATGATAATGCTAGGCCGTGCTAAGGGTCACGGAAAGTTCACCTTAGAATCACCAATCCGCTTTTACAACTCCCCATTCCATTGGAAGTTATTCGCTTGCATTTCAATTAAAGATTTTATACCTTGGGGCAGTTCATTTTGATATATTACTGATGAGAATTTTATTGTACATCATATCAATGAGATCCGCCATAATGGCAATGATTGGCAATATAGATAAGCAGTTGGCGTTCTTGTTTTTGGCTCCCTGATGGTGAAGGATCTCAAATTCATACGCCTGCAGTTTGAGGGCTCATCGGGCTAGACGCCCTTCAGGCCCCATAAGGTTCTGCAACCAGCATAAAGAAGCATAATCCATTAAAACCCTAAACTTCACTCCATGAATATATACCCTAAATTGCTTATACATGTATATCACCACTAAGACCTTCCAATTGATCATGGTATAGTTACGTTCATGGCAATTCAGATTCCAACTGTAGTATGACACTGGTGCTCCTCTCCCTCATCATCTTCTGGGATAGGACTGCCCCAACAGTGGAAAGAGACACATCAATATGAACAATAAATTTTTTATTGAAATTTGGGTAGCGCAGCATTGGGGCACAGATTAGTGCCATCCAAAGTGTATCAAAAGAGCATTTTCAGCGTTATGTCCATTTAAACGCGGCCTCTTTAACAGCTCAAACAGAAGATCTTCAATACAACTGAAGTTAAAGATGAACCGCCAGTAGTAGCTGACTATCTCTAAAATCACTTGAATATCACGCTTACTGGCTGTCTAGTCATCTTTCAGGTAGCCTCCACCTTGGCTGGTTGGGGCTTCAGCCCAGTCATATCTACCACAAACCCAAGGTACTCCATTTGTTCCTTATAGAGAAGTGCATTTACGGGGTTGATCTTGATTATTCAGCCCCAGTAAGCCGGCGGAAGACCTTCTCCAAGTGTGCAAGATGCTTGGAGAATGTACTTAAAAAAGACATTGATATTGTCAAGGTACATAAGGACACATGACAGCTTCAGGTCGCCAAGAATGGTGTCCATGGCACATTGAAATGTACTGGGGCATTACACAGTCCTTGTGGCATATGGGTAGGTTGGAAAAGCCCTTTGGACGTGATGATGGATATTTCTCCTGTTCCGCCATGGGCAACTCAATCTTCCATTAACCTGATATCAAACCTAAATCTGAGAAATAATGGGCTCCTCCTAACTTATCCAAAGCATCATTGATCCGCGGCAAGAGATATGAGTTCTTCTTGGTAATACTATTTGAACTTCTGGTAGTCAATTACTACCCAGTTGGTAACGTCCTTCTTTTTGACAATTAGGACAGGCAAAGCCCATGGACTCTTTGAAGGTTCGAGCATCCCTTGCTCCAACTGCTTATAAATTTCCATGGTTACTACTTCCTCCACTAACCTAGATTAGCGGATCAGCTGGGACCTGATGGGGGATGATCTTTAGTGCCCAACTGATGTACCACCCCTGAGTGCATCCTAAATCGTGGTTGTCAATGACAAAAATTTCCTTCCACTTTTGAAATAAAGCTATCACTTGGTCTTTTTGATCTTCTGATAACCATATTAAATTCTCGCATGACACCACTGTCATTACACAGATTTGCTGATCAACGAATAGACCAAATTCATCCAATGACCTGAACTTGTGAACCTGAAGGACCTCCTCGACAGAAGTCATGTAATTATGCCACTATTTGATGCCAGCAGATTTGCAATGGTTTACTCTATAAATTCAATAGTAAAACCTTTATCCCATTTCTTATTAGTATATTTCCTGGAGCCACATGGTGTTCAAGCCGTGATTGCTGATAAGGACCAATACCTTCCCTGTAAAGTCCATCTGGAATTTGTACCACCAATTTATTGTTTATACTATTTGGTGACTGGAGGGGATGGAAATAGACCTAGCAGCTCTGAGGGACAGCCCTTGATATTCATATATTTGCTGAGGGAGGGCCAGGTCCTCTTTCTTAAATAAAGGTAGCAAACTGGAATCACCCCGTCACTATAAGTTAGGCTGATATGAACCATGTGCACCAGCAGATCCTTGGGTTCTCCGCTAGAGGTAAAAAATGGGGATCTGATGACCCTGTATATCAAAGGTCTCCTCATTCATATCAATGACAATTCCAAAGTGTCGCATGAAAGCAGGTTCAATTAACAGGTCAAAATTATTGTTCAGTGACACTATTGCTGAGGCTCCATGACAATCAACTCAAACCACAACGGAAGTGCATTATAAGCTCCCTCAGAGACTGTGTTTTCCGCTTCAGAAGTCCCATACACCATACATTGTGTTGCATCAGATTTTAGTGTCAACTACACTACCAGCTTAGTGGAAACTATGTTGACTGGGGAGCCCATATCTGTTATAACGCGAACCTGATTTTTTGCTACAAAAATGTCACAGTAGTTACACTCAAAAAAAGAAAGTTATTGGCTGTTTAATATGTCTATATTTCCGGGATCTTTTTTCCCATGGAAGCTCATAATCCCCTCACCGACTATGAGGCATTATTTTGGAAATAGCGTCAACTGGAAGAGCAACCTTTACACCTGTCACAATTGTGATATGAGTGAACAATAAGCCCTAAGTCATTATGGCAGATTGAGTAAAATCCACTGATCATGATATGAGCTACAATTAATTTTGCGCCTTAGGATGAGGCGATATTTGGTTGAAAAGATAATATTGGTTCACCTCCAAATCAGCTAATAAGGTAATGTCAAAAAATGAAAAATAATGGGATATCATTTATGATAAATAATGAGTGGATCACCTCAAACTAAGCCAATAAAGAATTGAATACCATTCTCTTCTGAAACTAACGAAATATGGCGTAATTGAATTAGTAAGATGAGGTAATGGTTTTATCTAAAATTGCTGAGATATAAGTGAGATGAGATGATTGAAGATGGGAGTTGTTAGTAGTTTAGAGCAAGCATAACAGTGAGAATCTGCTATATATATTAAAGTTAATAATAGAGTGTCTTTGGGGCAATTGCTCCAAATTTATAAGTTTATTACATTGTTTAGAAGATGACAATCATCACATTGTCAATCCTATTGCTCAGTAAGCTCACCCTGTGCAAAAATCTCTTTGGCATATCTCTGAGATACCACTGAATTTTATAATAGTGATGCTCACTACAGGGGTCCCATCGATCATCACAAATAAAAATTTTCAGTTACCAGCCATGTCACTTCTTTTTGCTTTTATAAAAGGGATCTGCTTGACATACCGCCCCAGTGGAATATGCAGAACTCAAACTTGCCTTGGATGCTGTGCGCAAATGGCAGGAGGAGCTTCTGCAGGAAGTTTATACTGATAAGCTACCTCCGTTTGATTGTGATGGAAAAATCCACAGATTCTTTAAGTGATTTAAGTTTGCAGTAGAAGGTGCTTCAGATCAGCATAAAGCAAAATTGTTAATATTCACCTTGGATGATGGAAGTGCCAAGCAAGTTACTTGCTATCTTCCAAACAGTTCCAATAGCTACTAAGAAGTGAAGGAAACTGTACTGTAGTTGTTTGGTGGAACTGCAAAGATGGCACAGTGGGAGGCAGAGTTCTTGACCATTGGGTTTCAGCATAATGAGACCCTCACTGCATTTGCTGGTTAATTTATGGAAGAAGCCCATGTGTTACTAGGGGCAGGTATTCTAGCTGAAGCCGATGTGTGCATTGCAATGAACTCTGAAGTGGAGCCATATCAGGAGCTTTACAATGTCATGGCTCCATATCTAAAAGATGACTTACTGTTACTTAAACGCGTTAAAATTTTGTTCCATATGTTGAATTTTTGATGGGGAACTGCTCGCTGGTGCTTTTTTTTACCAAAAATCCAACAAATATGGGAAAGCCTACAGATAATAACAAAAATAAATACACTAAAAACTAAGTAAAGTTGATTTTTATATGTTTATTAGTGCCCACGGGAGGTAAGAGATGAACCCCTTTAATAAGTTAATAATTGGTATTTAAGATGTCGAGGCTCAAAATTAAAATTGTTTAGTAAAGTCTGAATTAGGAAATATTGAGATTGAACCTATTGGATAAGTCTAGGTTCACCTCAAAAATATAAAATGGACAATAGTTGATAGGTAGTATTGATCCATGAGGTAAGGGTTTGATGTATTTTACCCAATCATTTTGATGGGAAAATTTTTGCACTTGGCAAGGCCCCCTCCTACCCTATAGAGGGGCCAATATCCGCGGTGTTGGTTGTATTCGCCATGCAGTATGAAGGGGAGGGACCTCAGAAGGGATCCCTTGATTTGGCTGAATATTCGGAGCAATCTGTCTGCCTGAACATGTGTAATTTGCCCAAATATTATTAAAAGTTATACCAATTTGAGGGGTTCCACCAAGAATTGACCAGGGTCATTTGGCTGATTTTTTCAGCATTTACCTCCAAACTACTCTTTTCTATACATCAGACTTGTGATTGTCTGATATTACCCCCTTCAAGAGTGGTAGGGGGTGAATAAGATTGCAAGAACTGTCCATGAACTCAGTTAATGGTAAGTCCAGAAGCAAGGGACTTTATGGAATACTCATCCCCGCGCTTATATGTGACTAAAAGTGGGCCTTCCTAGATAGATTCAAGCTTCTCACTTCTAGGAGTGATGCGGTTGTGGTAATACATCAAGTCAGATACTTGGAAGGAAGGGAGAGGATTCTGGAGCTTTTAGCTGCTTGCCCTTCTTTAGTGACCGTCTTGGCCAAGTTACTCATGGCCTCTGATTGTAGTTGGATGATGTGCTGGGCCAATTTTTTCATGTCTTGCTCTGGTTTAGTTCTGTCAGTGAAAATGTTTTTATTTAGTAGTGCCGGTACCCAGTTTCCCTTCCATACAATACACAGAAAGGGGACATCTTGAGGATGCGATGGTAGCTAATCTTGTAGGCCATGAGGGCACTAGGTAAGTGAAGATCCCAATGGAGAGGGTCTGAATTGGCCATTTTGTGGAGTATCAAGACCATGGTTTCATTAACTCTTTGTACGGCACCATTTGTAGATGGGTTATAGGGGCCAAGAAGAGTTGTTGTGTTTTAAGGAGGTGGTGAGGAGCTTTACAACTTGGGGGTAAAATTTTTCTCATTGTCACATAGGAGGACCTGAGGGCACCCATGCCGGGTGAAGATGTACTGGTGTAAGAAGGTGGCCGTGGCTTTACCAGTCTGATTGGGGAGAGAAACAGTTTTAACTCATTTGATGAAATAATCAATTCTGACCAAAATATAGTGATTTCCATCTGTAGTCTGATGGAGAGGACCTATCACGTCCAAACTTATGTTGTGAAAGGGTTGTTGGGGCATAGGCAGTTGACACTGATACCGGGTTTTATAGCTAGATTACATTTTACAGATCAGACAGGTATCCAGGACTTCAGCTATGGTCTCCATGATGCCTTCCCAGTAATACCGCTCTTTAATCCACTCATAGGTTTTAAGACTCCACCAGGACCCATGATAGTGTGAGACTCCATGATCACAGGTACTCGTTCAGATGGCCGGAGATAGGGCAACCAGTTTACTCCTACCTTCTTGTATAACTTCCTACTTTCAAACTTGGTGTTGCAGGAGTGACGTTCTAGCATCTTTTATACAGGTTCATATTCATCCGCCCATGCATCAGGAGTCATAAAGAGTCATGCAACCTCTCTGTTTCGCTATTATTAAAGTGAAAGACAGGCAGCCATGTCAACCTGTCAACAGTCATATGACGCATTCCAACTTGATGGTCAATGGTCATATCGTAGTGCTGGAGCTTTAGAGCCCTGCGAGCCAACCGCCCAGTGGGGTCCTTCATACTTTATAACCACATCAAGGATGCGTGGTCATTAATAACTTTGAAGGAAGTACCATATAAAAAAGGGCAATAATGATTGATATTGAGCAAGATGGCAAGGTGCTACTTTTCAGTGACGCTGTAGTTGCGCTCAGATTTGGAGAACATCTTAATGAGATAAGACACAGGATAATCGATTCAATTTTCATCCAGCTGAGCCAATATGGATCCAACAGTATAGTTAGAGGCATCCGTGAACAACATGAAAGGCTTGCCATAGTCATGATGGCACAGTATGGGTCTTTTTGCAATAGCGCCTTCAGTGTCTCAATGCTGCCTTTTGTTTAGCACCCCAATAGAAGGGGGAGTTCTTAGCCATGAGACATATGAGGGGCTCACTAAGCAGGGAGAAATTGGGGATGAGTTGATGGTAATAACCCGATCATGCTCAAGAATACCTGTATATCATTAAAAGTTTTGGGCTTGGGAATCTTAGATATCGCTTCACCTTACCTTGAAGGGGTTGTATTTCATCTTGAGATATAGCGTGCCTGAGGAAATCCAATTCCTTTTGGAAGAAAGTACATTTTGAGGGCTTCAGCTTGATGTTAGATGCCCGCAAGCGTTGGAACACTTCTTTCAAATGTGTAAGGTGCTCTTTGAAAGTCTTGGAGAAAACTATGATGCCATTGAGTTAGACAATCACACAGCAGAGCTTGATATCCTGGAGAATATGATCCATCGCCCTCTGAAAAGTGGCAGGCGAATTGCATAACCCCTGGGGTGGCCAAGTGGGTTGGAAAAGGCCCTCACTAAAGATAAGGGCACACTTTTCCTGGTATTGTGGAGAAAGGTCCATCTACCAGTATGCACTAGCCAAGTCCATAAGGGAAGAACTTGTACCCACTGAGTTGTGCCAGAGTGTTGTCAATTTGGGGGATCAAGTAGCTGTCCTTCTTGGTGAGGTTATTCATCTTACAGTAGTCCATAACTACCCAATGACCTCAGTTTTTCTTCTTTATAATTAAAAGAGGAGATGACCAAGGGCTTTGGGATGGCACTAGCAACCCAACATCCAACAACTGTTTTAGCTTTATCCACATTTGTAGCTCCTCAACTTTTGATTTTTGGTAGTTCTTAACCCAAATTTGATGAGCATCCCCAACGTCAGTATTGTGAGTCCAAACCTTTATGTGCCCATAGTCAATATTGGATTTAGAGAAAATATCGCTATAGGACTCCAATAACTTATATCCTTTATTAAGCTCTGCGGGGGTTAGATCATTAAAGACTTGAGCAGTGGGCAAAATACATAACGATTGATTAGCTTGTAGGCTATATCTGCCATAGACCTGATACCGTAAACTTGTTTAATATCCTCAATAGGGACCAGCATACCTCTTCCAATCTCCTGATGCTTTTTGACGACCATTTCCTTGTTTTTAAGTTTACCCAAAAGGATGTTGATTGGTCGCTGATAAGCTGGGTCTGGGATACAAGGCAAAACCTGAGGTTCTAAAGGACTTATTCCATTAATACTTGTTAAGTGAAGGAGGCAGCTGCGGGGGATTTGCATAGTAATCCGGGTGTCTATCACCTTTTGTTAACCCACTTTGTGTAAGTCCAGGGAAACATCCCCTCTGCATGTATCAGGCGTTTTTTCCATTTCCCAATAAAAGGGTCTGAAAAGGGCAGTGGAGCCCTTGTCACACAGGGTGACCTCGCCCATGTGGTAGATGAGCGTTGGGTAACAGCTCTCCCCCTGAAGATTCCTCCCCAGTTACTGTGCTTGCCACTGCTGAGTTAGTCCGCCGAATATAGGAAGTCTGTGCAGAAATCAGCAGAAACCATCATCCCCATGAGCGGGATGGACTTTATAAAGGTGATGATGGTGAATCCTTGAAATCAAAGTTGATATGTCCAAAATCTATGGGAATAAAGCCTGATAGATGCGCAACTCATATCCAGAAGGGAATAAGTAATGATTTCTCAGTCAAAATCGCTGATGGCATTAAGAGATCGAACAGTATGTTTGCCAACTCTAAACTCTTCTCAAAATCACCAGCTTTGCCCCCAATAAGCATGTATCATCATTGCGACTTTTTTCAATAATTTAGTACCCTCATAAAAAAATAGAAGTTGTCAGTCAATGGTACCCATTTGGCCAAATGAATGCTCCAGCAACCAGGCATGGGTGGGTTGGACATCCTGAACCCATTTCTAACCCGTTGGGACTGCCCCTATGTGGGGTGGCCCTGGGGAATTTGCATTGCCCATCAGGCCAGATGCTGTCACACTAACTGACATAAACACAGTAAAGCCTCTGGTTAGGCATTCGTGGATGAAAGATAGTGTCTCAGCCTGCCACCAATTCCTTCAATATCAGTTTAGATTAGTATCATTACCCCCTAAGAAATTCTCTGGGTTAGGTCAAAATTGGAGGATCCTGATCCCTACTATGACAAGCTACCAAACTAAACCTTTTTAATCATTTGCATCGCACTGAGGAAATTGTTGGTCAATTTTCTATATCCAACTTTTAAATAAAATCCCTTTACCAATTCCATTTTTTTGTAATGTTAATATCCAAACCAAACTTTCCGCATATATTTCAACAACCCACGGCGCCTGTGGCTGTGTTCACCTGGCTATTCGCTAGGTTCTTAAACACAATTATGGCTCATGGGCGCTCAATGACGACATTCCTTCCTGGTTTCATAACAGTCGCATAAGTAGCAATGTCACTGGAATTTGGGCTTGTCATTTGGGTGCTTCAGCACTTCAATTGGCATGACAGTCTAAAACTAACTGCTGTCTTCCTGAAATAATTGACTATAATTATTCTTAACCATTTCCGCCCTTCTCGTTGAGATGAGCGTAGCAATGGTCCTTTTCTCTCAGCTGAATAAGGATGTGAAGAAGTTCTACTATGGCCACAATAGCATCGTACCTATTAAATTGTCTAAGATCAACCTCCAAAGTGGATCTTCATGCTAGAAGTCGCCAAGGTGGCTTTGGTGTCAAATCCCAGCTCTAATCATTGTTTAAATCAATTTCAGTAGTTGCCGCGGCCCTTGTACCCATGTCATTATAATTTGGCATTCCAACTTATGAAGTTTCTACTCCTGTTATGAGCCTTATAGTTTTCCCCAATCCTAGTATAATCTCTTCATCATCTATAGACTCAACTATAGCTTCCAATAAAGAGAATTTCACCTGCTTTTTATTGCCATGAAAATTAGTATTGGAGTTGTCACGTGTCCTTTGAGGCCTTGATGGACACTGGAGCAGTGGGGAATTTTATGAGTGTAGAGCTAGCCCACCAGTTGAAATCTGACTTGGACTTGGGTCCTATGGTGATGGTCGCTTCATCAGCCTCCCAGCCCTTATACCTAGTTAAAAGCCCATTACCTTTCTTTGTTCATTAGTTTAGCTTTTGCGATAAGTTCTTGGCAATGCTGAACTTGGTGTTTCTGGTAATCTTAAGGGTGGGTTGGTGGCGTCTTCAGCATGTTAGAATTCACCCAGAGTCCAATATGTTGTCATTTACTAATGACCAAATGGGAAGCGAGTTTCCCTTAGTGAATACTCTTATAAAAACTCAAAGCTGAAGTTACATCACTTCCCTTGTTTCCCCTGTGGGCCTTCCATCAGATTTTCCTGAGGCATTAATGAAATATTAAAGTATTTTTAATTCTGAGAAGGCGGACCATCTTCCCTACCCGTACTAAATTCGATCTAGAGTTCAGAACAACAGTGCAGGTGGTAAATATAAACTGCCCTTTGTACTTGCACACAGCGGAAAAGGAGGCTTCTCTTAATGTATGGTTGGATGTATGCTTAAGAAAGGGTGGTTGTTTGAAGGGACATCACCAGTTGCTTCTCCCATCATTTTTGCCAAGAAGGCCAATGGTTCCTTTTGTCCTTTCATGGACTATGGTCACTTAAACAAAAATCATAGTTCATGTTCCTGCCCTTTACCACTAGAGAAAGCTATTGGACAAGAAATTTCCAAGTCACGTGTTTTTAAAACTTGACCATGTTCATGACTTTAACCAAATTTGGGTAATGGAAGGTCAGGAATTGCTTACCGCTATCCAAATGAAGAGGGGTATTTTCCAATTTCGAGATAATGCCCTTTGGGTTGAGAGAATGCACCAGCCACATTTAAAAAAATGATTGATATTGTGTTAAATGATCTCAGGTTCACCTTTGTGGCAGCTTATATTAACAATATCTTTAACAGTCCTCAACTCTTGAACAACATGCAAAATATTTGGAAGCAGTTGTGGCGGCCTTACATGAGGCGGGCCTATTTTTTAAGCCTTCAAAATGCAAGTTTTATTGGAGGGAAGTCATTTTTTAGGCAATTTCGTCTTAAAAGATGGGTACGTCATTCCCCCTAAAAAGTTAGATGCCATCCACGAGTGGCCCACTTTAACGACCCAAAAGCAATTAAGAAGCTTCTTGAGCACTGTAATTTTCTTAAAAAATTCTCCCCTGCCTTATCCCAGTTAGCCGCCCCACTTCATCCACTTACGGGTAAGAATGTCCTCTTTTGTTAGACGCCTGAGTGCCAGCAGGCATTTAAGTCAATCAGAAAGGGTATTTTACTCCCTCTATCCCAAAACATTTGGACCCCTCCAAGTTATATAACGTAGCCTGCGATGTGTCACTATTGCAGTGGGGGCTCTATTGTTTCAGGAGCATGAGGGGTTAGAGCACCCCGTCGCCTACTTTTCCCACAAGTTCTCTCCTAAAGAGCAGCCTTGGAGCCATCTATGATAAGGAGCTGTCAGCTGTGGCATGGGCCCTAACCCACCGGCGGTATCTTTTGCATGCAGCTCAACATGAGTTAACAGTGTGAATAGATCATCAAGCCCTTTTATACTTTCACAAACCACAGAAGTTGGCACACAAGCAAGCTCAAACCTACCAGGATTTTTGTAGCTTTAACTTAAAATATGAGTTTGTGAAAGGAGAGTTGAATGTTACTCCTGACTTCTAATGTCATAACCTCATAGATTTCCCTGTAGATCCAGATGAGGTGGATCTGGTCACACATCGATGAATCCCCCCTTGGGTTGGGATCATCTAGTACTAAAAAAAAAGAGGTGGATCTGGTCACCGCTATTCCTCCCACCCAAATCATATCCATCATCCCTCCCATGGTCTCATCAGTGGACTTAGCTCCCAATGCACCTCTTATTTCATGAGCTTCAGAAAACCAAATGACCTGTCCCAAAGGAGTGGAGCTTTTGGGAATAAATGTTTCTCCCAGCTCTTAAGCATTCCATATATTCCTTGGTGTAGAGTCTTATTCATTTTTGGTCGCAGGTGTGGGTTCCTCCTTTTTTTAGAACCAAAGTGTTTCATGCTCACCACAACCACCTACATTTAACCATCCAGGTAATAAAAAATGTATCAACTTGAATAAGTGTACCTATAATTGGGCGGGCTTGTCAAAAGATGTACCACCCTGGATTTCCAATTGTGTTACCTGTGCATGGGCCAAGTCATATCAATCAGGAAGGAATGGTCTCCTTCACCCATTACAATAGGCCGAGGGTCCATGGACATGGTGTCTGTGGATTTTATTGTTAAAATTTCCTGTTCTAATAGGTTTACTGTGGTGATGGTGGTGGTTGATCAGTTTACAAAATTTCCCTATTTATCCCATGCTCATCCACCATTTATTAAGAAGAAATTGCCCATCTCTTCATGCTCCATGTGTTTTCTATGTTTGGTCTTCCACAGGAGATCATCAGTGACCATGGTTCGCAGTTCACAGCGTGGTTTTGGAGTGATCTTTTCCTATTTAAAAACCCTTGTCGCTCTACACTATATCATCCCCAGTCTGATAGACAAACCAAGCGAGTTAACCAAGTCTTAGAACAGTATCTGTTTTGCTATGCTGCAGCCGCACAGGACACCTGAGCTAACAACCTTCCCCTTGCTCAATTTTCTTACAACAACAGATTTCACATTACCATGGGGTTTTCTCCTTATGAAGCAATGCTCGGGTATAATCCCCATTTTTGGTTGGACCCTGCTTGCGCTATGAGGTCCCAGCTGCTGCAGATCATGCTGAGCATATAATATCCACTCAGTCCTTAGTGTGGGAGCATCTCACTAAAGGTATTGATATATACAATTAGTTTGCAGATCATAAATGACTACCTGGTCATGACATAATGGTGGGTTCCTATGTTATGCTTGATATGCGCCATTTGAGAATGCAGGTACCCTCCTGGAAGTTTGCAAGTAAGTGTTTGGGTCCCCACTTGGTGGAGGAAGACTTGGGAAATGGTGCATTCCAGTTAAAGCTACCAGCTCATTGGAAACAGCACCAAGTCTTCCACGTTTCTCAGTTGTCCCTATTTAAGGGGACTGTCCTCACAGACCCTGAGTTGATTGTAATTGAGAGTGCAAAGGAGGCCGATGTGTAAAACATCTTAGCATTCTGCAAATCTCAAAGGTCCATTCAGTACCTCGTGGCCTGGAAAGGTTATCTAGCTATGAGAACTGTTGGGTTAAGGCCCACAATTGCGCTAACTGCATGGAACTTGATGAGGCGTTTCATGAGTCCCACCCCAACGCTCCTCGCCCCCCAAAAGGTTGTGACTGTAATGGCTATCAGATTACCCAAAGCACACAAAAATGTGGCCCTCGTGCAATTTCCTGTCAGTGGCGTTCTTCCTTAGGAAAAAGTAAAGGGCAATTTAAGTCCAGGGGAACATCCCCTGTGCGTGGATTGGGAAATATTCCCGTTTCCAAATAAAAAGGGTCCAAAGAGATTGGCTGTACCTCTCGTCACCCAGGGTGACCTCGCCCACATGGTAGACGAGCTCTGGGTAACAGCCCTTCCTCTTTAAATCCCTCCCCCCAGAACCTTCACTCACCTCACCTGAACTTGTCCACCAGATTAAGAAAATCTGTGCTGATATCACCAAATCAAAGTCAAAGAGTCCAAAACCAATGCAAAATAAGCCTGACAATCAGAAACAACTTAGCAAAAAGGGACTAATATCATTTATTGGATAAATTCACTGAAAGTTTCAACTTATACTGCAGTATGATCACTGATGCTAACCACCTCTCGAAATTATTGGGGATGATCCCTGATGTGCAAATGGTATCTTTGGAAACCATCGCAGACAGTTCAAAACCCTATTCAATAAATTGGGAGTTGCAGCCAACATAACTCATTTGACTGAATGAACGCCCAAGCGATCAGGCATGGGCGGGTTGGGCATCCTGAACCCATTTCCAACCAATTGAGACCGCCTCTATGTAGGGTGGCCTAGGAAGTTTCCATTGCTCATCAGGCCAGATGCTGTCACTTCAACTGACAGAAATGCAGTCAAGCCTCAGTTTAGGCGTTCGAGTCAAACTGACATTGGCTCAGTCTGCCACTGAATTCTTTGATGTCAGTTCCCATTAAGATTATACGCCAACTTCCCCAAAAAATCCTCTGGGTTAGGTCAAATTTGAGGTACCTGATCCCTGATTGTACCCACATCAATCAAACACTATTTAATAAGTTGCATTGCACTGAGAAAATTGTTGGTCAATTCTCTTTATTTTTCTTTCTAATAAATTCCTGCTAAAAGACCATTTTTTACTCTATTTATATCCTTCTTGTTGACGTCCCAATGGCATTTACCTGGTGGCTTATTGGTCCCTACACCGGATGGGCACTACCAGTTTTGATGATTACCATCACTCCCACCATTGTCAATTGAATATAACGTGAAAGGAACTTCTGGCAATATAACCATCATTGCAACTATCCGCCATCAATATACTGGGATCTTGCGGCCTTACATCTACCATTTCCAAGCAAGGATTTGACCCCTTGTTTCCACAATTGTATTGAACCCACCCACCAGCAACCCTGTTGAAACCATCTCAGTGGTATAATCCCCTGCAGCAAGACCCAAAGTCTGGGGTTGTTTCCATTTGGTTAGTTTTTGGGTTTCTTCTCACGCTCATTCTACACCAATGAGTCATCATTTCTCAATTCATGGCTCCATACAATGTCATATGAGTTGCAATGCCACTGACATTCTGGCTTGCGTTTTGGGTGCTAAGCATCCTAACTGGCAGGACGGTCTAACCTTCTTCTGCCGTTTTCATGACATGTCCCCTTTCAAGGGGATTATCCCCTCAGATCCTGAGCTGATAGTGATTAAGGATGTGGAGGATGCCAAAGTAGAGAGAATTTTAGCATCCTGCAAATCTCGGAGGTCAGTTTAATATTGTTGCATGGAAGGGTTATCTAACCTACAAAAACAGCTGGGTAAAAGCCCATGATTGCGCGAATTGCATATAACTAATCAAGGCTTTTCACTAATCCCATCCTGATGATCCCCATTCCTCTGCAAAGGTTGCAGCTTTAATGGCGATCAAGCTGCCCAAAGCTCACAAGAATGTAGCTCTCACGCAGTTTTCTGGTGGTGGTGCCCCTCCTCTGGCAAAAGGAAAGAGTAATGTAAATCCAGGGGAACGTCCCGCCTGCGTAGATCAGGCTTTTTTTCCATTTCCCAATAAAAGGGTCTGAAAAGGGCAGCGGAGCCCTTGTCACACAGGGCGACCTCGCCCATGTGGTAGATGAGCACTGGGTAAAATCTCTTCCTCTGACAATTCCTCCTCCAGTTACTGTGCTTGCCACTGCTGAGTTAGTCCGCCAAATAGAGGAAATCTGAGAAGAAATCACTAGAAATCATCATTTCCACAAGTGGGGTGGACTTTATAAAGGTGATGATGGTGAATCCTTGAAATCAAAGTTGGAATGTCCAAAATCTATGGGAATAAAGCCCATTGGATGTGCAACTCATAGCCAGAAGGGGATAAGTAATGAATTCTCAGAAAAATTGATGATGACATTGAGCTATCAAGTAGTACAGCTGCTGACTCTAACTCCTCTCAAAATCATTGGGCTTTGTCCCCAATGGGCATATATCACCATCAGGGACTGTTGCTAATAATTCGAAACCCTCATTAAAAAATTGTAATTGGTGATTGATGGTACCCATTTGGCTGAACAAATGCTCCTTCAACTGGGCATGGGCGGGTTGCCCATCCTGAACCCATTTCCAACCCGTTGGGACTGCCCCTATGTGGGGTGGCTCTGGAGAATTCCCATTGCCCATCAGGCCAGATGCTGTCACACTAACTGACATAAACACAGTAAAGCCTCTGGTTAGGCATTCGTGGATGAAAGATAGTGTCTCAGCCTGCCACCAATTCCTTCAATATCAGTTCAGATTAGTATCATTCCCCCTCAAAATTCGCTGGGTTAGGTCAAAATTGGAGGGTCCTGATCCCTACTATGACAAGCTACCAAATTAAACTTTTTTAATCATTTGCATCGCACTGAGGAAATTCTTGGTCAATTTTCTATATCTAACTTTTAAATAAAATCCCTCTACCAATTCCAGCTTTTTTATTATGTTCAAATTTAAACCAAACTTCCCGCCTATATGTCAACAACCCACGGCGCCTGTGGCTGTTTTCATCTGGCTATTCGCTAGGTTCCTATACACAATTATGGCTCATGGGCGCTCAATTACAAAAATTCCTTCCTAGTTTTATAACAGTTGTGCAAGTATCAGTGCCATTGGCATTCAGGATTATCATTTGGGTGCTTTGGCATTTTAATTGGCAGGTCAGCCTAAAATTAATTTGCTATCTTCTTGACACTTTGACTACTACATCCTATGATGCATACAATGGAATGCTCTCTAAATCATTCATAGAGTTAGGTGGCTCTTTTGTGTTTCTGCCAGGCATGGTATAAAAAAGGGTAAGGGTGAATGAAGGGTAATCAACTAAGCATGTATATTCTTTCTTAGGCTCATCCTTTGTAAAGACTAGGGAAACTATATAGCTTAGAAGGGAGAGAAATCCCTGATATATATTGATGATTCCATCATACTCAATCATGAATTGAGTACCAATGATCATGTCATATGTGTTAATTTCCAATGCCACAGCTGGGGCAGCAAGTAGGAGCTTCCTAATTCGTTTGAGTAGAGAAGAGTAGTCTCCAATAGCTTGCGTGTTGTTAGCCCCGCAGTTCTGAACTCTTTCAAATAGTTCAGGTCAGACACCAACTTAGTTTTATTGATGATCTTTGAAGAGACTACGTTCATTGGAGCACATGTATCAAGAATAGCTAGAACGCGTACCTTATTAATGATAACCTCTACCTTAGTTATTGTGCTACCAAAAGTAGAGGGAGGACGAGAATCTCCTTCAAACTGAGAGTAGAAGCAAGGTGTTGAGCCATCGCAGGGTATTTAACTTTAATATTTTGGAGTGTATGAACCTGCTGGGTGGATTGAATCACTGTCTCTTTAAGCTGGTCAGCATCACTAGTGGTATCAATAACATCTGAAAACCTCAACAGCTGTTGGAGATAGGTTCTTTGTGGTATTATGGCTATAACAATACTTTCAGGCCTCAACCTATTAGGAATCAGCACTTCCATTAGGTCTTCCAAGACATAATAGCCTGAGAGTTCACCACCCCCTTCAAACTCGTCATCAGAGGGATTGTCAATGCAATTCAATGAGTTACTAAGAGGAGGCGGAGAAACCGGCTTAATCTCCTCACAGGGGAGGTTTTTTTTTCGCTCATCTACCCTTTTGATCTTGAGGGAGCATCGTAGCTGCACCAACTTTTGGGGGAAGCGTTGGAAGTGTAATGGCTTTAATTTTTGCCTTAGAAGTGTTCGGCTTGGGCTGCCTCATGACTGCAGGTTTTGAACTAGGGGCATCCTGAGGTGAGACTGAAGGGGATCAAGGCAGCGGTTTAAATAGATGTGTTATTTTTTCCACTTTAGTAGACCGCTATTAAAGAGGAGAACCAGGCAAAGGTATAACTGACTTCACCAGCTGAGCTTTTGGAACTGAAGCTGGTGGGGAGCGCTGCCCCATAACTGCCAGCATTTTCTGAAAATTTCCACATGGTGGAGAATCATCTTGTCGCTGCAGCTCTTCAGAAGTTGATTTTTAGAGGGATACAGCCATAGAAGAGGCTGGCGTGATCAGAGTTGATTCACGCTGTGGATCTCTTTGCAGAAAATCAGATTCATGAAATACAGCCACTGCTAGCAGTGCCTCTTTGTAAGCCTGTACTGTGGAAGGTGTGTTTGACAGCGAGATACGCATTGCTAAAGAGGGATAAGACGCCAAGCTAGCCACTATAGCAGCATTAGCATCATCTAGAGGAAGCAGTTTAGCTAGCAACAGAGGTTGAGTTTAGCTATAAAATCGCTCAAAAAATAAGTGATCAACTCTTTTGCAGTCTAAGGCATATAAAGTCCAGTTTTTGCCGTTATTAAACTATGCTTTAAACCAGATTCGTCAATCAGCGCTTGTTCAACCTCCGCCCAGGTGGTAGGTGTGGGCAGATGAGGAATCATGATCTCCTGAGCCATCCAACTCAAGCAGGGAAGGATACACTTGGTTTTTTGATGGTCAGTCGCTCCTTCCATCGCAGATTCATATACATAATAAAAGGAGGCGATA
This sequence comes from Massospora cicadina, assembly GCA_022478985.1. Lineage (NCBI taxonomy): Eukaryota > Fungi > Entomophthoromycota > Entomophthoromycetes > Entomophthorales > Entomophthoraceae > Massospora > Massospora cicadina. Next base: position 8,786 of record JAKSZP010016372.1, on the reverse strand, counting down.
CTGCCCTCACCAGGTGTGAACTTATCTCTGAACGGAGGTTTAAGAATATTAGGGGAGAGCTCATAAGGGCCTTGTATGAAGTGCTGCTCAAGCTTTTTAAGGAAATTCAAAGCACTGGCTATTTGTTGCTCTAAAGCAGCTATCCTTGCTCTGAGGTAGTTGTCATTTTTAAAACAGGATTCTGGTGTTATACAGGGTCCCCTGTAGTGAGCACCACAGTTGGCTTTTTGGTGGGGAAGATGCTCGTTAGTGCTTTTTTACCTAAAATTTAACAAATAGGATTTAAACCACATATAATAACAAAAGTGTTTAGTATCTAAACCCTTTATAAAGTTTGTTTTTTATATGTTTGTAAGTACTGGCTGGAGGTAATAGATGAACCCCCTTAATAAGTCAATAATTAGTAATTAAGATGTCAAGGATCAAATTCGGATTGCTTAGTAAAGTCCAAATTAGAAAATATTGAGATTCGACCTATCTGATTGGTTGAAACTCGCCTTGTATTTATAGAACAGTTGATCATTGATAGGTAGTATCGATCCATGAGGTAAGGTTTTGATGTATTTTACCCAATCATTTGATGGGAAAATTTTTGCACCTGGCAAGGCCCCCTCCTACCCTATAAGAGGGGCCAATATCCGCGGTGTTGGTTTTATTAGCCATGCAGTATGAAGGGGAGGAACCTTAGAAGGGATCCTGGATTTAACTTATTTGGAGCAATATGACTGCCTGAACATGTGTTATTTGTCCAAAAGCTTAGAAGTGTTACCCCAATTTGGGGGGTTCCACCTGGAGTTAGCCTGGGGTCTTTTGGCCGATTTTTTCAGCATTCACATCTGAACCACTCTTTTCTATACATCAGAGTTGTAATTGTGCTACACCATCCATCCGTCACTTTTTATCCACCAAATACATAGCGGAACCCTACCACATATGCTTCTAGACTTTCTAGGGAACTTATCTCACCCTGGTCAGAGTCCGCCTAGTAACCCCAGACATGTTATCACTATGCACCTCTCCCACAACTGAGTTACCATCAGCTGTTCAATTCTTGGGAGTGTCCTTTTTACCTGAGCGACTCCAGTCCAACTTTAGGTGTGCCCATCTTACAACAATCAAGGACGCAGGCTTATGAGGTCAATTTTTTTAAATGTGGTTGCCCTTAGCACCTGGCATGCGGTTGCCCCAATCTTTGGGTCCATCATGTACAGCAAAAGCAGTATTATCAGAGAAAAGTCATTGCGGAGTAGAGACAGGACTCTCTACTTCTGCTATACCAAGTCCAAACGTCCTATCTGAACCTGTGAAAATATACAGTGGAATTCACTCAGTACGATGATGCATTCCTATATTAGCAGCCAGTTAGAGGGATGAATATTGTCAAACAAGCGCAAACCAAATCTGCGGGGAAGAAGGACTTCAGATGCAGCACATGCCATATGCTTGTCAAATGTTTGACTAAGTTTCACTGACAAGTTGGAGCCATTAGCAGATACACCTTTCTTGCAAGGAGTAACCTTCGCTCTTCCAGTCAACACTATCAAAAAATACCCCAAAGTTGGTGAGAGATTATAAGTTTTCTTGGAAAATGAGATTCTTTAATATCCATGCGTTAATCAGCCAAAATACATTATATTAAAATGTACGTGCTAAGACATTGTTGTAGCCAAAACCTGAGTCCGCGCTATAATAGATATGGTTGCTCCAGTTAACATAAAACCTACTAAGTTAATGAAAATGTTGAGGTTAAAACCTGATGTGGAACACTGGATGGTATATGGGACCACTGGAGCAGATAGCACAGTCTCTGAAGGAGCATACAGCGCGCTTCTGTTGCAATTTGGGTCGTTTGTTATTGTAGCACCAGCGATAGTATTGCCAAGTGATAATTACAACATGTTAATTGGAACTGCTTTTATGTAACACTATAGGGCTGTCATTGATATGACAGAGGAGACGTTTGAGCTTTTGGGACAACGGATCCTAATTTACTTTACCTCCAGTGTAATGTCTAAGGACTCAGTGCACAAGGGGCATATCAACCTTTCCTATAGTGATGGGGTGATTCTGGTACTTTATCATTGATTAAAAAAGTGAACCTGACCCCTTCCTTAGCAGATATATGAATATCAGGGGCTGGCTCTCCGAGACGCTGGACCTATATCTATCCCCTCTGGTCACCAAGTGATAGTGAACACCAAGTTGGAGGTAGAAGTACCACATGGACTATGTGGGGAAGTTATTGAGCTTATCAGCAATTGCAGCTTGAGCACCATGTGGCTCCAGGCATCATACTCCTGGGACACGGGGAGATCTAAGTTTTATTTGTAAACCTATAAACAGAAACATTTCAAATCCAACGACATCAAATAGTGGCATATTTTACACTTGACCCCTGTTGAGGAGGTCCTACAGGCTCACAAGTTTGGGTCGCTGGATGAATTTGGTCTTCCTGTTGAACCAAAGTCCGCCATATTGACTGTGATACCTTGCAATATATAATGGAATTATTGGAAGTCAGAAGAGTTTATAGAAAACTTTATTGCTAAAATATAAAGAGATTTTTGCTGTTGATGACCATGATTTAGGATGTGAATGGGGGTGGTCCATTGGTTGGACACTGGGGATCATCCTCCCATCAGGTCACGTCTGATCCTCTGATCAAGAGCAGCTGAGGAAGTAGTGACAGTGGAGTTTAAAAAGCTACTGGAGAAAGTGATTCTTAAACCTTTGAAGAGTCCTTAGGATTCACCCGTTCTAATTGTAAAATTAGGATGGTACCAACTAGTTGGTACTAGACTACCAGAAGCTCAACAATATCACCAAAAATGACTCATATCCCTTGCTGCAGATTGATGATGCAATTGATCAATTAGGCAGTGCTCATTACTTTTCTACAATGGATCTGATATCAGGCTGTCAGACATTCTCCTTCTTGACTTTTGAAAAAGAATGTTGGAGGTACTAGTGCCCACAAATCTACTATCATGACTGGCCCATCACCTGCCCAATTTCAAATTTTATTGTGGTTATCAATGATATGACTACCAAACTTTTCTTTCTCATTGCAAACACTTTTGCAACCCATTCAATTCAAGACTAAATCTAGTTTGATAATCTCATAGAGGGGATTAGTCTGCGCCCATGTCTGGGAGCAGTTGAGCAAGCAAGGCAAGAGGAGCAGGCGGAAGGCCCGCGGCCTCTAACATTTGAAAACGCCCCGGAGAATCTGGCGGAATAAAAAAATCTAAAAAAACTGGCGGTCACAATTTCCCCAGAGATACTCGCGTGGCAAGCACAATGCAACCAGTACATCAACACGCCACATTCCCAGCCACTTTCATCGGTGGAATTCGGAGTCCGTGTGTATCTGGACAGCCAAAAAACGGCCCTATGGGAAAAATTTTGTGAAGATGTACACAAAATTTTCCCAACCGCAGTGTACGTTGCACCTCACTCCATGTTGCGCGGTTGGCTGGACCTAGGTTTCGAGAGCAAAATAGCAGCAGATGAGGCTGCAGTGGTGCGCATAGTGGTCAACCTCCCCAAAGGGCAATGGGTCGTTGAAACTAAACGCACCAGATGGACAAAATCGAACCAAATTTTCCTCACGTTTGACTTTTTGCCTACTACGGTAAAACGTGACATTTTGGAGCAACACCTGAAAGATGGTCTCGCCATATATGGCGAAATACAATCTTTTGAATTGCAATGTTTCACGCTGATGCCACACCTGTGCACTGGCAAAGCCATTGCAGTTCTGACCCCAACTGAGGAGATTGTGAAGGACCTAACCCAGATCCCGCACTCCACCTTTATTGACATCGCAGGGCACACCACCCACCCATTCCGGGTAACCGTGGACAGCGCGCCCCCCATTTGCACCCACTGTGATGCATTCGGCCATAAGGTGAATGCATGCCCCATCAAAGAGGGCGTCACATTCCAAGAGCACCCCTCAGCGGCCATGGCCAGTGGAGAGGCGCACTACAAACCAACCGCAAGCACCAAGGAGGCTTTCCCGTGGGGAGCACAAGGCTGCTACCTATTGGTAAAGCCCATCTCCCCGCAGGAACGGAAGAAGGCCAAGCAGACCCATAGGACCGTGGCCAAGGAAGCGGCCAAGGCCACCACCACCATCCCACACTCACAACGCCAGGAGGACATGGAGACCTTCGTGGTGGAAGCAACTCAGGAATCCATCACCCAATCAGATTGGGAGGCCCATGCCAAATGGGCCACTCAATCTGAGGATCTGATGGGAGATTTGTTCTCACCCAATCACTACACCCAAGCCTCAGTCAAAACTGACTTGGGACCAATCCCAACTGAAAAAATTTTTTTCTTGACTCGACGGTGCACCAAACTTATCTGCACCGCAAAAAATTTGTCCAACGTTGGGAAAACAAAAAGTGAAGGCCAAAGCCAACGCGACTCTTTCCACAAAAATTAACAAAAACCCCAATAGCGTTGCTGCTAATACCCGCGCTGCTGTGAAAGCCTGTGGGGACCTGGAAGAGGCTGGTGGGCCCGGGGGCCCTCCCCCTCACCCCTAAGGTGTAATGGGGGAAACCTTCACTCTAGGGACGCTGATTATTGCTGAACTTAAGGCCTCCCCGTCCTGGGCTAGGAAACTGAGTTTTTTATAAAACAATTTACCCGTGGATATCCTGGCCATCCAGGAGTCCCACTGTCCACAAGGTTCCAAGGAAGCTTGGAAAACAATGCTCCTACCATCCCTATCCTTTTTGTTGAAGCACTGTGGGGTGCTATTTCAGAAAAACAATTTTTTCAAATTTACATCTTCAGAAACATTCCTAAATGGCTGAGTGCTCGTTGTCACCTTCTCATGGGCTGATGTTGCACACACAATCGTCAACATTTACGCCCCAAACGGTGCACATGAGCATCAGGAATTTTTCTCTTCAGTCAAATCCCTCCCGCTACCCCCCGATTCTTTCCTAATTGGTGACATGAACTTTTGGCTAACCTCACCAAAAGGACCGGTGCTGCCCTCACCCCACGCCCCACAGGGTCACGTAGAACTACGCATTCTAAAAGCCACCCTTGGGTTAATGGATGCGCTGCCATGACATGCCCCACTGCTCGAAAACATGATGCATTCCCACGTCCACAACGACCAATTAAGGTACATGACCCGCATCAACCTTATCTAGCGCCGGCGAAATTCCAACCCCACATCTCCCACTTCACAACAACGAAAATGGAATTCTCCGACCACCGACTGGTCTCGATAAGATACCACTTACCCGTCACAGTTGCAAGGGCCCCACATTGGTGCAAAATCCGCCCCCCAGAGCTTGCGTCGCCAGGATTTTCCACGTGGGTGGAAGAGGCAACTTTGGCAAAATCGTTTGTTGCACCGTTTTGCGCGGACCCCATTTCCACATGGGCAACTTTCAAAGAAGACACCATCCGCCACTATTGCCATCTCTCATCCAGACGCTCACAAGCCACATCAGCGGTTATATCACGCACGCTGGCAGAATTGGCCCACTTGGAGTCCAACATTCCAGCCTCAGGATATAGCCCTGCATGGGGCCAGAAGTGGGCGGAGGCAGCAGCACACCTCAACGCACTTGAAAGGCAACACAAACATCGGGTTTGTGTCCAATACAAGGCCACACGCATCACTAAAGGCAACAAGTGCACCGCATATTTTTTTAGAAAATCTTTTGCACCACACCAGAGCATGGCCTGCACACAGGTGTGAAGATCAGATAATTCCATTGTGGACACACCGGCCAAAGTGGCAATCAAAATGCAAAGATATTACTCCAAGCTATACTGAGCTGAACCAATTCAGCCAGCCAAAATGGCAGAATTTCTCGACTGAGCTCATATCTGCACCATTTTCTGATACCCAGAAATAATGAACTTAATTACTCCGAACAAATTATGGACTACCATTCGCGGTGCGCCAAACTGAAAATGCCCAGGCCACTTGGCATTCCATATGTGTTCTACAAAAAATATTTTAAATATATATCCCCATTGCTGCTAGCCTCACTCAACCAAAGCCTGTTGGAAACGTGCCTCCTATTAGGAGGACATGAGGCCTTTACGGTCACACTCTTCAAAAAGGGGATAGGCTAGAATTAGCCAACAGGCGCCCCATTTCTCTAACAAACACAGACACCAAAATTTTAACCAAAGTCATGGCTAACCGTTTAGGGACTGTAGCATCTGCCACCATCTCCCCAGAACAATTTGGTTTAATCCCCAGAAGGTCAATTTGGGATAACGTGCACTCTGTGGCTAATGTGTGTCAATCCACAGCCTCTGGGGCACTTGTATTCTTGGACCAACAAAAGGCATATGATAGAATAAACTGGGAATACCTTAGGGCCTGCCTCCAACAATTCCGCCTACCTCCCCGCTTCATTAACTGGGTGATGCTGCTCACAGAATCTGCAACAATGGCAGTGCGCGGCCCAGGTTTCCTAACAGAAGTAGTCCATCCTCAAAGGGGCCTACGACAAGGGGCCCCCTCAGCCCACTCTTATACAACTTCAGCCTTGACCCACTACTGCGAAATGTTAATGCCCAACTCACTGGGGTCCATGTGCCAGGCCAAACCCCAGTCAAGATGATGGCATTTGCAGATGATTACGTGGTGGGGGTGTCTGATAACAAAGATGCACGCGCGCTTGAAGCCCTCATCCAGGAATATTATCAGGTAAGCAACGCGGCACTGAACGCCTCCAAAACCGAAATCATCCTCCTTAGTCAGTTTCAGAACTGCTGGGCCCCAGCAAGTAGTTCCCAACCCAGCCCATCTGCTCGCCCACGTCCACGCCTTACTAACTTAAAACACACCGCTCCACTGGTGCTCCCCTTGTGCCACGACCTACCATAGGACCAGTACGCCATCTGGGCGTGTGGTTGGAGGCAGGTGGATACGCGTCAGCAGTAATGGAGTGCCATATACTGGACAACGTGACGAAGCGAATCGCCTCTCTCAGAGCCCACCCTACTACCCTCACTGGCAGAGTTGTTCTTGCCAACTCTATGCTCCTATCCAAAGTCTGGTTCGGAGCCCATGCCATCCCCTTCTCCCCAAGCTTCTTCAAATCCCTGTATGCTTTGCTACAAGGTTGGCTTTGGTCAGGCCACCCTCCACCAGTACGGCTAGAGGTCATGTTTGGCAACATCATCATGGTGGCATGGGCCTACTTGACTTTAAAGCCCATGCCGCCAAGATCCTGGGCACCTGGATTGCGGCTGTCACTGCTCCTACACTCCCATCTCAACACTGGTCCCGCGCGGCCCGCTCCAACTTCTCCCAAGCCTTGGGCCTCAACAATCCATCAAACCCCCACTCCCTGATGAAATACCTCGCATCACACACATCGGCCACAGGTCCTCACGGGACCAAAACCCACTACAAACGAATCCTGCTCTCCATGCGAAGCGCAGAGTGGAGAATTCGTATTAGTGGACATACAACCCAAAGAGGCCGCCCCTCTCCTCAGTTCACACAAGAGGTACAGGGCTACCCATCCATGATGGCGTGATCCCCATTCGACCCCAAGTCCTATCCAGGGTGGACTACCTGGACATGATGGACATCCCTTATTCCACTGAGACCCAAAAGGCTATCTGGAAATACGCACACCATCCTCTGTTGCAGCCTCAAGTCCGCTCCCATGTGTGGCGCTGCCTGAGGCGGGTGTATCATACAGCTGAGCGCTCTAATGCTTTACACTCATCTTGTGTCGTTTGTGGCCAGTATGGAACGCTGTTTCACCGCCTGAAGAAGTGCCCCACCTCTAAAGTAATATGGCGCGAAGTCCAACGTCTGCTAGGCCAGGATCAAACACATCCCTTCAGTCTGTCAAGAGATATGTTTGCTTCATCAATGGCCTCCCCCCTCCCACCCTCCCTCCATGCTTTGGTGGTTGCAATCGCCATGTGGACTATCCACACGATTGTCTTGGATGCCATCGGTGAATCCATCCCCACCCTCCCTGAAGCTGTCCACAGATTCCGGTCTCATTTGGTGGATCACTTTCAAGCGTGGATGTTTGGATATCTCCCACCGCGTCGCCAACAGCTAGTCGCCTCCTGGTTCCCAGTCTGGTTCATCAAATCAGACCCCTTCCTCCACACGTGCTCAATAGTGGCTACGTCCCCTACACACGTTCCCTCCCCCTTCCCATAAGTGGCGTTCCCGCTGGTAACAAGAGATAGCATCGCTTCTCTGGGGTGCCTCCCCTGGTACTAAGTTTTGTCTCGTCTGAGTCATATTTGGAAGTGTCCATCCCATGGTTGGCCTTCGACGCAAAAAATTTAAAATTTAAAATGATATGAGTACCAACGGCGAAAAGACCTTAGGAGATTCTTGGTGGAATCCTAACTATTGGGAAAATATGGTTTGTACCAAAAATAGGCTTAACAAGGTAAGAACTGATAATAGGATTGCTCCAACTTCTCAGTCAAATTTGAGGTGTTTGTTACCACATGGGTCTGATCACCTCTGAGGTGAGAAGATTTTACTTGACAATGATAGGGTGCAAATTAACCAATCATTACCACATGAGTCTGACCACCTCTGAGGTGAGAAGATTTTACTTGACAATGATAGGGTGCAAATTAACCAATCATTACCACATGAGTCTGACCACCTCTGAGGTGAGAAGATTTTACTCAATGATGATAGGGTGCAAATTAATTAATCATTACCACATGAGTCTGACTACCTCCAAGGTGCAAAGATTTTACTTGATGATGATAGGGTGCAAATCTATTAATCATTAACACAT
>JAKSZP010016371.1:0-51295 GCA_022478985.1 Massospora cicadina | reverse complement strand
TGCTCTCCTTGAAGGTTGACCAGGTGAAAATTGGATCTGCACATAATGCTGTGACAAACTCTGGAGCCAAGGTCATGGATTCCACCCACGATGAAAATCTTAGTGATGAAATTTTGGCTGGGCAAAGTTTGCACCATTTTAGCGCCCGGGCTTCTGGTTGGATAAACAGTAGGAAATTGATACCATCCTGTGGTCGGAGAAATTGATTTTTGCCATGGTGAAGTGGGAAATTTGGGCTTGAATTTTCAATGGTGTGAGGATAAGTTCGATGTGGGTCATGGACCATAACTGCCCGTTTTGTATGTGGGGGCACGACATGTTAGTGAGTAGTGGAGCATGGCGCGTCAAAGTATTGATCAACTCTAGGGTGGCTTTGAGAATGCAAAGTTGAACGTGCTCCTGTGGGGGTGTAGGCGATGAGGGCCAGCGGTCTGTGGGTGGGTTCATCCTGCAGTTCATGTCTCCAACAACAAATGGGTTGGGTGGTAGCAGATTGGAATTGAATGTCAAGAAAAATAGCTGACGTTCATGCGCACAGGTTGGGGCGTAAATGTTAATGACAGCATGCACTTCGTCACTTCATGAAAAGGTGACAACAAGGACGCAGCCATCTAGGTATGAATTTGATGAAATAAATTTATAGTTACTTTTCACTCAAACTAGCACCCCACAGTGCTAAAACCAAAATGAGATAGAAGGGAGGAGCATGTTTTCCATGATTCCTCATTATCATGCAGACAGTGGGTTTCCTGAATGGCCAGGATGTCCTCGAGTAAATTATTTTGTAAAAAACTCAGTTTCCTAGCCCAGGATGGTGAAACCTTGAGTCCAGCGATGTTCAACGTCCCTAAAGTATAGGCTCCCCCATTACACCTTAGGTGCAAGGGGAAGGGCACCAGAGTTCTTCAGCCTTCTCTTTTTCATCACATCTTTTTGGCACATGGGTATTCAATGATATGGTGTATATGCCAGAATGGTTAGCTTTAGCAGTGGGGTTCACATTGGTTTTTGCTTTCGTTTTTTTCCCTGTTATGGGATGAGTTTTTTGTGGTGTGTGCATTTGCAGTGCACAATTGCTTTTAGGTGGAACTTTGACAGGATTGTTGGTGAGCAACATGGTCCCAATTGATGCCTGGCGCATTAGCCAGGTGAAACAATTCACCCATTGGGTGTTCATCTTGGGTGGCACAATCTGATTGGTTGAGGGATTTGTGAGCTGCTTACACCACGAAAGTCTCAATGTCCTCCTGGAGCTGAGCTGGCGGGATTGCGGATGCAGTCTTAGCCGCCTCCTTAGCTGCCGCCTTGTGGGACTGCTTGGCCTTCTTCCGCTCTTGTGGGGACACTGGTTTTACTAGAATGTAACAGCCTTGAGCTCCCCACAAAAAGGCTGCGTAGGTGTCTAGTGCCAGTTCCTAGTGGGATTCTGCACCGCCCATAGAATCTGAGATAATTTTTTGATGAGTAATGCTCTCTTTGATAGGGCATGCATGGCCTTGTGGCCAAAAGCGTTACAGAACATTCAGATGGGAGGCGCGCTATCCACGGCGACCCTGAATGGATGGGTGTTTTGCCCATTGATTTCAACATAAGCAGTATGAGGAATTTGGGTCAAATTCTCCTCTATCCCAAGGATAAGGTTAGGACAGAAATCACTTTGCCTGTGAACAGGTTTGGCATTGCATAAAATGATGAATTTTAAAAGGATTGTATTTCGCCATATATGGCGAGCCTAGCCTTCAGGTGGTGCTCGAGCATGGTGTGCTTGACCATTGTGGGTAGGAAGTTGATAGTTACAAAAAATTGGTTTAATTTAGTCCAGCAGGTGCGCTTTGTTTTAACTACCCATTGACCATCCAGGAGGTCTACTTCTATGTGTACATTTGTGGCTTCGTCCGCTGCATCCTTATTTTTTTAGCCAAGATCCAGCCAACCGTGTGGCATGTAGTGGGGTGCAACGTACACCTCATTCAGGAAATGTGTGTGTACATCTCCACAAAACATCTCCCAAAGCGCCGTTTTCTGAGTATCCAGGAAAACATGCACCCTGTGTTCCACTAATGATAGTGGTTGTGAGTGCGCCATATTAATAAACTGGTTGCAACGCGCTTGTTAAGCCAAAATTTCTGGGGAAATGGTAACTGCTGGTTTCTTATTATTAATTTTATCTATTCCGCCGGGCTTGCTGGGGCATTTACAAAATTTGGTTGAAATGGGGCAACACATGTGCCCTTAACTTTACTCGGCCAACTGCTCACTGAAATTGGGCGCCAACTAATCTCCTTGATGAGATTATCAAACTTTACCTAGACTTGAATTGAATTTGTTGCAAAGTGTTTGCAACGAGAGAAAAACATCTTTGAGTATTCTATCATCTGCTGAATAATCTGGCCAAGCGGTGGGATATGTTAAAATTTGAATCGACCACATTATTCAACCTATAGACAAAAAAATGAATTTGATTGCTTTTTTTATGATTGTATAGTATTGGTAACAGTTGACAACTTGAAAGATAATTGTTAGGGATCATCCACAATTATATTTAGCACAAATCTGATAAGGGAACAACGACCAATAGTCAAATTATTGGGAATCATTCATATATAACGAATGGGGAGTTATCAGAAACTACCTAAGCGTTTTAAGTGCTGGAGTTAGATCATAGGATTGTCATTAGCTAAAACAATTGGTTTTAAGTTCTCAACACTAAATGTTTGGCCGCCAAACAGTCAAGGATTACGCTGCCTAAGAAACTCAAGTCAATGATACCCAACGAAATTTGGTGCCTAACACTTGAAGGTCAAACAAGCATAGGAGTGTAAATAATTCCCAGAAGACAGCTGAAAAGTTATATGTAGATTATTTTTATAAAACTCCCAAATAATCCCTAATAAAGTTAAAGTAAAATTTGATATCAACTAAGTTTTAAAATTTGTTGTCAGACATTACTCTTAAGATAAGAGTACAAGGATCAAATATCCTTAGGTTGGTTTATCAAGTCTCCACTTGGATCTGTGAGAAGGGAAGAGGGAAAATGTTCCCTACCAGTATCAAAATATCTTCAAGAGGAAGAAACACATGTCTAGCGTTAGACATTATACTCAACGTGGCTTTTGGGCTCAACTTTAATAATAGTCTTCATACTATTATTGACCCCATTCGTAAAATTAACCAAATCAATGAAAGTGGTCAGGAAACTGGGCATTTAAAACCAGGGTGCAGAAGCGAGCAACCATCTAGTCGCCCAGATTTTAACAGAAAGTGATTTTCTTGGCTAAGTTGTGGATAAGATTGGGTCTTCCATGGTGCCTAGCAATGTGTAAGCAATCTCGTCATGGCCAACGCCTAACTGCAGAAAAGAGGTCCCCAATTATTATGTTTAAAAATCTTTGCAGAGATTTAATTAAGGACTTTTATACTATCGCGTTGCCTCTAACGCGTCTCACCTCAATATCTGTGCCTTTTAAGTTGAACTCATTTGCAGAAGGGTCTTTTATTTAAACGAGCATTTTTCTTACCCTGTCTTTTCTAGCATGACTATGCAAACAAATTGTAATTAACACTGATGCTTCAGTATTTAACTTATTTGGGTGATGTATATAATGGGGGATAATAGTAGGCTGCATCCCATAGCCTACTATTTCAAGAAATTCACAACAGCGGAATAAAACTAATTTATCTGTGAAGAGATATGTAAGTTATCATCCAAACGTTGCGCACACATGTAGGTAACCTTGTGGGGCCAAGCACCCTGGAGTATCATGACAGGCCACAAAATTTCACATATCTTCACACCATGATAGCTGAACTAACATCGAGCAAAATGGGCACAGACTCTGGCAGATCATAAGTTAGACATTAATTACAGACTTATAAAATTAACTTAATTATATACTCTCTGAGCTGTCGTCATATCCTGATACTTCCAATGAAGAGATTTCTGAGTATAAGATGCAGGTGTTGCTGAAGACCAAAGGCCCCTGTGAGTTATTTTTCCACCTAGTATTAGTTAGCTAAGAGGATGAGATTTTGAAGGTTCAGGATTCTGACTCAATTTGTTAAGAATTACATAATGATGTTTTCCATGACCTGGACAGAGCATTGTAAAAGAAGTGATACTAGCTAAAAAACCAAACATTATATTTTAAATGTTTCATGTATGTTCCAAAAGATTTAAGCAGATGAATATTATACATGACCATCACAATTTGGCCATGAAAGGGCACCCTAGAAGAAATAAACTGATACAGATTATTCAAAGAACTTACCAATGGCATGTGTCATAGAGCGTGCTGATAATAATAGGACTGTCATGGAACTCAGGATTGAAGATACCCAGAACACCGCCAGAATACCTGCAATACAGCCATCCATATATGTGGATGAAACAGTAGTAAGGCAGCCGTTAACACCAGCCAGTGATTTCCAAAATTTGCAATCATCATCAAAATAATTTCCTTCAGACTGTTAATATTTGCAAAAAAAATTATTTTTTAAAAGTCATTTTTATTGGAACTTCTTCTAAAGGGTAAAAAAGGTAAAGTATGGAGCGAGAAAAAAAACCTGATGGGGTCTGCTACGTTATAAGCTTGCAAAACAATTTGGGGAACTAAATGATAGCATTCACCATCATAAATAATTAAAATTTTAATGTGTTGGATTGGCATCCAGGAATTCTTACAATGCCATATTGATCTCAGCCTGGCTAATCAACTCACACTTAAATTTTTTCACCAACTCTTCCCTCCTGATGCAATTACGCTTGGCAGATTGGCTTTGCTTCATCCAGAGAGAGATTTGGTGCATCTACGCCAAATCACATAAGGCTGGTCCCATAGATTCAGGAAGGGGTTTGTTACACCTGTACTTTTTTGGGATGCATTCACAATTTAATGGCAATGAAGGGTACAGTGGTGGTAATTCCTACACCCAAAACTAATTTACTTTCTTTTTTGACAGATTAATTTAATTATATTGGAAGAATTCAAATCACTGTGGACAAAACTTTTGAGGGGAAGAATTTATGCCAACCCCCTGCTAATGGTGGCCACTGGCTGCCGCCACTTCTCCCCACACACCCTGAATCTTATGCGCCAGCTCATGGGTGGTTGGTTTCAAAAATTCTCCCTTTTATTAAGAGAAGCCCCAACTAGGGGTCGTGACTTGCCTACAGGCAAATGACAGATGGGCTCCTCATTAACTTGGGTTGATCCTGATATCAACTAATGAGGATTGTCCCCAGTAATATTTAATTAAATTGATAATTGACACTAGCGACTAATGCCAAGAATGTCAAACGAACTATCAGGTCATGGCAAATCTCATCTTGGTGCTTGCACCCAGATCAATTACCCTTTTGGGATCACCGGCAAATTATGCCAAGGATTGTCCTACTCCCTTTTGTAATAATATTATCCCGATTGGCATTCAATGTCAATACCTCCCTTACCTGCCTTTCCCAAATCCTTCCCTTCCCTAACCCACTTTTAGTCTTGAGGTCATATAAATAACTTGCGGCTTATTTTTTTAAAATTACCATTTCTCACCTATCACTTTTCCTAATTTAGCTTGTTAAGGCCTTGATGGCCTATTAACTCGCTGGGGGCTTTGGGGCCCTGATTTAGTATAGCCAGGTTGGAGTTTCTCCCCCATGTCCCAACAGATGTGTTGAGCTAATCTCCTCATGGCTTTGTCAGGATCACCTGTTATAGCCAAAAAACATCTTCATCTAATAGGACGTGATCCCATGTTCTTAACTATATAAAGCATGGAAAAGGGACATTTTAGGATCCAGTGATAATTAAAATGATAGGCCATAAGGGCATTAGGCAAGAACTGATCCTAGTGTAGAGGGTTTGAAGTGTTCTTTGCCATATAATAGAAATTAAGCTTCCATTTGCTCTTTCTATAGTACCATTTGTATAGGGTTTTATTAGGCCTAGAAGAGTTGTTGTGCTCTCATGGAGGTAGCCAGGATATTGACCACTCTGGAGGTGAAAATTTTTACATTATCAAAGAGTATTACCTGAATGACATCCATGGCGAGTGAAAATACATATTGCAGAAAAGTTGCAGTAACTTTGGCAGTTTGGTATGGGTGAGCCACAGCTTATATCCTTTTTGTGAAGTGTCAATTACTAACATTAATTATCAATTCACACTAATAGTCTGAGGTAGTGTACCTACCACATCTAGGCTTATCATGTGGAATGGTTTTTAAAGCATAGTAGATTAGTATTGATACTTGGTCTTGAAACTGTATTGCTTTTACCAGGTTATGCAGGCATCCAGGATTTGATAATAAATTCCATAATTCCATTCCTGTAGTACTAATCTTTAATCCAACCATAGGGTTTCTTCACTCCGCCGTGCTCCAGGTTAGAATGGCCCTCCATGATAATAGGTACTCTCTTAGATGGTCAAAGATAGGGCAACCAGTTTAGTCTCTACTTTTTATATAACTTCCAGTAATCCACTTTGGTGTTTTGAGAATAAGGTGTTAGCATTTTCTTATAAAATTCATCCTCATCATCACATGCATCAGTGGTCATTAGGAGGCCATGTAATCTCTCAGTTTCACTATAGACAAGTTAAGGAGAGGCAACAGAGTCAACAAATTGACATTCATATGGAGAATTTCAGCTTAATATTCAATCTTCATATCATAATGTTGGAGCTTTAAGGCTCAAAGAGCCAAAAGTTCAGCTGGATCCTTCATATTTTGAAACCACATCATGGAAGCGTGGTCAGTAATCCTAGTGAAGGTACTTCCATATAAAAAGGTCTTGTGATGTTTGACAGTGAGTAAGACTGAAAGGCACTCCTTCTGTGACGCTATAGTTGGGTTCAGCTTTTAATAAGCCTTGCTGAAGTATGAGACTGGATACTCCACACCGTTATTATCCAATTGAGACAGGATAGCTCCAACGGCATAATCAGAGGCATTTGTAAACAAGATGAAAGGTTTACCATAATTCAGGTGGCGTAGGAAAAGACGTTTTTGAGCAATTGCTTTAGAGTCTCAAATGCGGCCATTTGTTTGGCACCAGCATAAAGGAGTGTTCTTAACCAATAGTCACATGAGAGGCTCATTAGGCTGGGCGAACCTTGGGGTAAATTAATTTTAATTTCCATCATTTCCAGAAGAATCTAAATATCTCATATTGTTTGAGGCGGATGCATTTTGATATTGATTCAAAACTATCTTTTAAGGTTTATATGTCTTCCTGTGAAATAAATGTCTAGATAATCTGATCTCTTTTGTAAAAATGTAATTTTTGATGGGTTTGCCTTGTTGTAAACTCGCTTAAGTTTTGAAAACTTTCTTTAGATGAATAAGGTGTTTTTGAAGTTTTGGAAAGCACTACGATATCATTGAGATCTACTATAACACAACTTATCTTAAGATCTTATAATATGTGATCCATTGCTCGCTGAAAGGTTTCAGGTGTATTACAAAACTACTGATGTAGTTGAGTTAGTTTGAATAGCCTTCACTGAAAATGATAGTGCATTTTTAATAGTTTTGTGGGAAAGGTCTATTTGCTGTTTCCGCTGGCCAAGTCCGTAGCCTGTAAAAATTTAGATTCAGATAGTTGTGCAAGAGCGTCGTCAATGTGAGGGATAGGATAACTATCCTTTTTCGTGAGGTTGTTCAGTTTTAGTAAGCCATAACTACCCAATGACCTCCATTTTACTTTTTTATAAGCAACAAAGGAGGCGACAATGGGATTTGGGAAGGTACTGTAAACTAGCATTTAGTAAATGTTTGAGCTCTGTAATCATTTGTTGCTCTTCAACTTTTGATTTATGATAAGGTTTGGACCAGATAGGACAAGCATCATCATCATTTGTGTGGCTTCAATTCTTCATTTGCCCATACTCTGCATCTGATTTAGAGAAAATTTCACTGTAGGAATCTATTAATGAGTTAACTTCATCAATTCTGAAGATAGTTCATTTAGAGTAATAACATTAAGCAAAATACATAACAATTTGTCAATAGGTAGGCACATATTATGAAATGAACTGATAAAGTAAATCTTTTCAATATCCTCATTTGGGATCAGCAGGCCTTTTCCAAATTCCTAATGCTTTTTCACAATAATGTCCTTGTTAGTAAGATTCCCTGATATTATATTGATAGGTCACTGGTAAGCAGGATTTAGTATACTAGGCAATACTTGAGGTTCTAAAGGACCTAATAAATTGATGCCTTTTATGTGTAGTAAGCAGTTTTGGGGTTTTTAAGTTGATTTTGGAATCAACTACTTGTTGATCACCAGGTATAATCGCTATTTCTTCTGAATCATAAAAGGAAATACCCTCTAAATCGTCTACTGAAACAGGAATTTTCTTTGTATTTCGCCCATAAGTTGTATAATGCAAAGATAAAGCTGAAGAAGAGTAATCAATCAGGCAAAATTATTTGTTCCTTCTGGGATCATTATTGGTTAAAACTGAAGTAACCTCATAATTGAGCATGAATAGGTAGTCCTATTTCATGTTGATTACGTTGTACTCAGCATAAATCGAGTGAAAATAAGCATATCATAAGTATTGTTGTCTAAGGTCACAGTGGATCCAACAGGGTGAGCTTACCAATTTGAATGGGAAGGGAGGAGTATACCCCAATAGCGCAAGTGTTATTTGGACCCTCAGCCCCATACTCTTGGTTGTACTACAAGGAGAGCCAACCCAATTTTCTTGATAATTTTTGAGTAGAAAATATTGATTGGGAACACAGTATCAAGGATGGCCATACATGGGCCTTTTTGGATAAGGAATCTAATTTGTTTACAGATCCGCTAAAGTTAGGAGAAAGATCTAGGACCTCCTTAGAACGTAAAGTAAAGATAAGTTTGTGAGCTGTCTCAGGATATCTCTCCTGGATGGTTTTAAAGATATGAACCCGCCAAATAGGTCAAATCAACCAGGTAAGGAACTGGTCAGCATAACAGCAGTCTCAACATCCTCAGGAAACCCTAGAACCTGGCTGGATAAGTTTCATCAGGTATTGTGGCCTCATCTACTCTTTCAACGTATAACTGATCTGAAATTACAACTTCAGCTGGCACTTTTAAATAATAGAATCCAACATCTTCATACCCCCTTCAAATTCCTCACTGGTGGTTATCAATGTAAGTCAATTAAGCAATAAAAGTGGGGTGGAGCCATGCACGTTAGTTTTGTCAGCAATAGGGGTGCCTGTCCTTATGATGACATCTCCTTTCCCTTCTCTATTATGTCAGCTCTCATCAAACAACACACAGTGTCAGAATTTTAAATAGATGAAACCTCTAAAAATTTAGTAGATATTGGAAGTAATTGGCCAATACTGGTGGAATGGCTCATTGACTGAGTTTTGTGGTGTTTAGTATAATTGCTTGGTTTAATCCCCAATATTGGCTGATCCAAATCCAGAATTTCGCTGATTTATAAGATAGGTTTGAGTGGGGCCAATCTGTGGCTTCAAATTAGTATAAGGATCACCAACAATTAATAGCAGCGGAAGATTCAATTGGTTTATTTATTACTAGCTTTACCCAGCCATGCGTTGCTGTGGCTCAGTCTGGTTGAATGGAAAAGAAAGAAAAGATAAAGCATACGTTTCTAATAGCAAAATTTACCCATTATTGCTCAGGTTTATTTATAAGCTCACACTGACAGCCATAAGCTGTGACAGTGCTACTCTTGAGCACTCAGACTAACAGCTTTGCTGTTGCCCTCGTGGCTGGTGAGCTAATTATCCTAACTTTAATTAATCTAATTAAACCTTGAATACTGATTTTTATTTATTTAGGTGAGCTTTTGGTGAATTATTTGATAATAATCACCAATTCTCAACAACTCATCCAAATAGATTGAACCTATCACACTCAAAGCTTTCAGATGTCATTTAGTCAGTATGACAGTCAGTTAGAAAATTTTCTTTATTCAGTAGATATTGATAGATAGCCATCAATGAGTTCAGAAACTATTAAACCTATCAAATATTATAATCTCCAACCACTTAGCCTAAATTAATTAAGCCTGCCAAATTAACTAACCATCAATCACTAAACTGAAATATTTAGCTTGATTAAATCAACCAAATATGAACCACCATTTAGCAAAAACCAATTAATGAATTTACAAAACAGCCAAAAACTACCAAAGAAATATTAAAGCCTATGAAACTATTGAATTAAATAAATATGAAAATACTCAGCCAAATTACTATATAATTATCACTAGAAACATAAGCCTTGGATCTTATATAGAACTGTTTATAAATATTTTAGGTGTGATTTTATTAAAAAAGTATATTAGTATTCCCAAATTTTATAAATTATTGTCAAAAGTTTGGTGATTTTATTGTTATTTGCTAATGACATAATGCATCTTATATAAAGTTAAAAAATGGCTTTTGTAAAAAAAGTTTAGGCTAATTCTTGTTGATAAACAGTTTAACAAATTTTTTGTGGGTTTAAAGTTTAGCAGATGATCATAATTGATTCATTTATATATTGTTAAATGGCTATCAATAAATTTAAGAATCAAATTATATTGATACAATATAAAATTACCAAACACTTAGCAAAAACCAATTACCCATCAAATTCTCTAAGTCATCAACCATTTACCTGAAAACATTGAATATCCAATCAACCTAAATCCATCAAAAACCACCCAGATAAAACCATTTGATGAATTTGTAAATCAACCAACAACCAAAAACCACTAACAACTTACCAAAACAATCTAAACTATCAAATCAATTAAATATCAAACTTCTCAGCGATAACATTATACCAAATTCCATTAAAAACATATGAGATTTTAATTTGATACATATGAAAGTTTTGTTTTAATATGTAATTAATAGTTTTCTAAAATTCATAATTTATTCTCTATAAAAAATACTTATATGTTTCAACTTTCATGGTGATTGGTCAAATGGTGTCAGAGTCTATAGCTAACAAATTATATACCAACATCCATATATATAGATATGTCAGTGGAATCCTAGTTTGATGCCAACTTCAAATTGTGGACAATTGTGGGATTTTTCAGTGGAAAGGCAATATATTCTTTACAAATGTCCAATGATTTTAGTTCAACGCCAACTGCCAATCATGGCCAATTGTGGATTTTCTGGCAAAAAGCTAAGTATTTGTTATTAATTCTTTGATTATGATTTTGCTGTCCCAAATTGGAGTACCAGCGAATTATACTGAGGATACTCGAATTGGTTTAATTATTATATGCCAGTGAAAAGCTGATGATTTCAAGTTTGAGTCATCCAAGGGTGTTTCTGGAACCTCATTTATATAATTAACTATTGCCTTAATAAGGCAATTCCTGAATGACCAACTATGAAGTGTCAAATCATGTCATTGGTGAGAAGTAAGAAAACCCAAGTTACCAAGCGGCTGAGAATGTTTCTGGTGCATTATTATTAAGTCAAAATTCATATTAAATATCAATTTGTATTATAATTTACATGACTCACTGGTGACTCAAAGTCGAGGATGAGCCAAAACTAATAATTGGCCATTTGGGAGGATGGGGTGAGAGGGTCGATGCCAGGGAAGAGAGTAGTGCAGTGAAAGGCTGAGAGTGTGGTTGGATGAAAGAACCAGCAATGAGCCAATAGGTCAGCAGTGAGAACATTAACCTTTTGTAAATATAAATACCTGGCTCTTACCTTTCAATAAATATCCCTAAGCCTAATCTCCATTTCAAATTAAGTTTATGTTTATATTTTTGGTTGGGTTTAGGCTGGAGAATCCACAAATGGCACAGGTGACACACCAAGGGGTCAGCTGGCACTGCTGGTCCTGACGCCTAAGGCAAAACGGCAAGGGCCAACCAGTCTTCATACTTGTTGGCCTGCTGACCAGCAGAGCCCTCTGTCACAAGAAAAGAAAAATTTCTGACAGTGGTGTCACTACAGGAAGTCCTGCTGGTTGGTGCCGGAGTAACTGCATGCAGGCGAGGAGACGGTGGGAATGTGCTGATGGTTTGGCTGGGGGGTGATAGAGCACGCTGGTGTGACCCCAACCTGGAGGTTAGGTTCTGGTGTTGTTGGTGGTGGGGAGGGGCAAGCCTTGAGCGCTCACCTCACATGCTGAGGCAGGATGTGGGAGGATTACCATCTGGTTAAGTGGGGGGAAATGTCAGAATTCTAACCAGACGGAATTTGCCAATGATTTAGAGAGACTTGAGATGAAATAGGCCAATCCCAGCGGAATGGTTTATTGACTAAATTTTATGGTTTTTAAAATGATTAGTAAGTAGGTGCTCCATATGTTGTCAAGCCAAATCCTAGTTTACACCAAGATTGGAAGTTAGGATTAGATTGAGGCAATCAATGGCCCAATTTGGTATTTGTATCTCTGGCAACTAATAGCTAAGGTTGATCCTCTTGGTTTATTTATTACATGTCGGTGGAACCTGACAATTACAAATTTAAGGCAGCTGAGGTTGTTTTCAGCGCCTAATACTATAATTGACTGTTGCTCAAAAGGCAATACCCCAAAGATCAAGTAATAAAGAGTCAAATTGTGCTTTCAGTAAGATGCTGAAATATTCTGAGTCAAAGTTAGAAAATGAAGTGTTTTCCAGCACATACTACGCTACTCAAAGGCCAAATTCAGATTCAATATTTATTTACAATATTTATATGGCTCACCAGCAACTTAAGGCCAAGGATGAGCCAATTCTAATTTGGACATTGGTAAAGATGAGGCAAAAGGGTTGAAACCTGTGAAGTGAGAAGCGCAGCGGTAGAGAAAGTGGTTGGCTGAAAGGTCTAGTGGAAAGCTATAAGACAACGAGGGGCGCAGTAGCCCATTTGTATATATAAATACCTGGTGCTTCCTTTCAATAAACATCTCCCTTTGCCTAATCTCACTATTTACATAAGTTTATGTTTTTTCTTAGTGGTTGGGGTTTAGGCTGGCGGATCCACAAATGGCGCAGGTGACGCATCAAGGGCCAGCTGAAACTGCTGGCTCTGACGCCTAAGGCAAATTTCAAGGGGCAACCAGTCTTTATACTTGTTGGCCTGCTGACCTGCAGAGCCCACTGTCACCAGAAAAGAGTTTTTCTGATACAATGCAAAGTTCCAAAGCTTTGTTACAGCAGGCATAGTTGGGACGCTCAGTTCGCTTAGGCTTTGGCTCTAGATCCTCAATTACCAGGGCTCATGGTTTAGGCTTTTGATTCTCAATGGCCAGGACTCAAGGTTTTGCTTTTTCCTCAATGGTCAAGGTTTGAGGTTTTGACATGATCCTCAGTGGTCTTTCAGTTTTGGGAATCAGCGACATCTAAGAAAGGCCTCCTTGATCAATGAACGTTCTTGGAAGCAACCTTTAACTGAAAAAGGTGTGTTGGATTTTAGGCTGTCATTGGGCTCAGTGGTGCGTTTTGCACCTAAATTTTATTAAATATATGCAGGATAGAATGGTTTTCTACTGAGGAATAAAAAATATAGGGGTATTACCGCTTTTAATAAAATACTTACACTTTACTTTAAAGATAAAGATTAATTTTATAAGAGTTTATTTTTAATACTTAAGGGGTCATGAAGAGAAGCCTCTTAAGATATCAATGCTTAGTATTTAAACTTATCAAGGGGGTCAAAGTGAGTTGGGGTACGAACTTTGGATTAGGCTAGGATTATCCATATAAGGTAATATTAGGTTTTGGTCTATTGTGGCTCTCGTGACTATCCTTGGTTTGATGGAACTACTGATGGAGGGTCAATAGCAGGTAGTAAAAATTTGTAAGGCAAGGATTTAATATATTTCACCCAATCATTAGGCGATAAAATATTTGCGTCTGATGGAACCCCCTCCAAGGGTATAAAAGGGGGTGGTCATAAGGTAGGCATTTAGACTGAGTTTGTGAGGGGACGGAAAGGACCCTTGAAACAAATTCCCCAATTTCGCTACAGTATTGGCTTAACCCTGCTACTAGTCATAGGGCGATTCAGCTGATAAATGGGGGCGATAGTATTAACCTGATTCGCAGGGTTCCACCAAAATTTAACCATCGTTTTTTGGTTGATGTTATTTATTGAAACCTGAATCGCTCTTGGTACAATATCAGACCTAGATTTGTCCAACATCTCCCCCTTCAAGAGTGTTTTTGGGAAAATTAGGAAGCAATAACTGGGTATGAACTCAGTTAATAGTAATTTCTTTAGAAAGGGATTTGATAAAGTACTCTTCTCGCTTATATGTGACCACAAAGGGTCCATCCCAATTATTTTGAGCTTTCTCCTTTCTAGGAGTGATAAAATTATTATTGTACAGTACTAAGATGTATACTTGGAAGAGAGGCAGAGGGAGGAAGATCTCATTAGCGTCTTAACGCTCTTTTGTGACTGTTTATGCCAGATTAATCATAATCTTTGATTGTAACTAAATGATGTGCTAGTACAACTTCTTCATGGATTGCTCAGGATCAGTCCTATCAGAGAATATATTTGGCTAATAATGCCAGAACTCCAGGTTTCCGTCCAAACAATACATGGAAAGGGGACATTTTAAGGATTCTATATTAACTGATATGGTAGGCCATGTTGGCACTTGGTAATTTCATATCCCAGTGAAGGGAATAAGAAATAGCCATTTTCGCAATATAAAAACCAGACCATTTGCTCTCTCTATACTACCATTTATTGAGGATTATAAGGGGCTGAAAAGAGTTGTTGCGTGCCCATGGAGATATCAAGGATCTTCACCACTCTGGAGGTGAAGCTTTCCCATTATCACAGAGAAGAACCTGGGCAGCCATGTTAAGCAAAACTATTCTGTTAGAGGAAGGTGGCCGTGATCTTGGCCATTTGAGCAGGAAGAGCCACAGCTTCAATCCACTTGGTGATATTATTAATCCATCCAATATATATCGATTTCCATCATTAGTCCTGGGTAGAGGTCCAAACACATTTAAACTTATGGTGTGGAAGGGTTGTTGAGGCATGGTGGTTGTTTTGATACCGGGTTTTAAGATTGATTGCTTTTTGCAGGCCAGACAGGCATCCAGAACTACAGTTATGATCTCCATGATACCCTCCAATAATAGCGCTCTTTAACCCCTCATATGCCTTCCATACCTCACTATGCCCTAAAATAGGATAAGACTTCAAATTGACAGGTACTCACTCTGATGACCGTAGATAAGGCAATCAGTTTACTCCGACTTTTTATATAAGTTTCCACTTTCCACCTTGGTGTTGTTGGAGTGGCGAGTTAGCATCTTTTGTGCAGCTTCATCCTCATCCCCCATGCATCAGGAGTTTTCAGGAGGTCATGTAACCTCTCAGCTTCACTAATATCTAAATGAAGGGCAGGTAGCCGCATCAACTATCAACGTTCATATGGTTAGTTCCTGCCCAATGCTCAATTGTCATGTCATTATCCTGTAGCTTCAAAGACTAGCGAGCCAACAGTCCTGTGGGGTCCTTCATTTTCTACAAACACCTTAAGGATGTGTGGTCAATAATAACTTTGAGGGAAGTCCCATAAAAGATGGGCTGGTAGTGTTTCACAGCGAGCAGAACAGCAAGGAACTCCTTCTCAGTAAAAACTAAAGTTGCGCTCAGCTTTTGAGGGCATCTTGCTATAGTATGAAACAGATTGATAGAGACCATGCTCTTCCAGATGAGCCAAGATAGCTCCAACGGCGTAATTGAAGGATTGCATGAACAGCATAAAGAGCTTTTATAGTCAGGGTGGCGGAGGATTGGCCATTGTTACAATACTCCTTCAGGGTCTCAAACACGGCTTTTTGTTCTGCACCCCACTGAAATTGAGTGTTCTTAGCCAAAAGACAGACAATGGTCTCACTGATCTGATAAAACTTAAGGATAAATTTGATGGTAATATTCCATCATGCCCAAGGATACTTGGATGTTGCAAAGGGTTTTGGGTGCTGGCATCTCAGATAAAGCTGCGATCTTATCTTGTAAAGGTTCTTATCACATCTTGAGAGATGGCGTGTCCAAGTAAATCCAGATTTTTCTGGAAGAATGTACATTTTGATGGCTTTATTCTAATGAAAGAAGCCCACATGCTTCAAACTTTTTTAAAGTGGGTAAGATGCTCATTGAAGGTCTTGGAAAACAATATGATATCATCATTATGGCGTCGCTTAATTTAAGGTCCTTGTTTGACATATGCCCTCACAGCTGAGAAATAAGAATGTTTTTATTCAAATTCAGCCAAAAAGGGGAAATGTTAGCCATTCGATTTTTTGATGTTAATGAGAGTGATTCTAATAATAATGGAAATGATGCTATCAAAGATATTGACCAAAAGACCCTGGCTGATTATCAATGGAACCATGTTAATCAGGGTAACACCATCACAAAACCTGCTTGGGCGATTAATATAAAATCAAATAGTTGGATTTCCACAACCTCACAATGGAACTTGGGGCAACCATCTGTAGGTACTCCCCCAACCACAACCAGGTCCTTCAAACCACCTATGTGGGGTCCACCCCATTTTATAGACGTGGTGGAGGTCCCTAAGGTGAAAGTAATATTTTTAGTAGTAATTGGGTGAAGTATATCAAAAACTTACCGCATTAATACATTCTGCCCCAAAACCCCAACTTTCACTTTCCCAAGAAAAACTCATTTTTCTCATGATCTGAAAGGAGCAGAACCCATATTACCTAATCTTGGAAGCATTAAAGCTATTCCAAACTTATTTATATAAATTCCCCCTACCCTAAATCAGTTTAGGTACTGAACAGTCGAATATCAAGAGGGATCACTTTTCATATATACCCCACATTAATAATAAAAACCATAAGAAAACACAAGGTTTATAGTGTATTTTATTTAAATTTATTTAAACCTTTTCAGGATCCAGCGGCGTAAGCACCAGTGAGCACCCCATAAGTTTGATTCACAAAATGGTGCTCACTACAGGGGATTACTGTACACCTAAAATAGTTTCTCTTGAAAAGCAACTGGAAAGCACTTTGTCCCGCCTTAAGGAGCTTGAGCAGCGCCCTTTCAAAATTCCCCTTGAGGACAAATACTTCCCTGGTGAAGGAAGCATTGTTACCTTTTTGTATTCCTATGAAGCTGCCATGGATGGTTCAATTGACAAGCAAAAAGTTTGACACATCCTTATTTGTTTAAACCGCTTAACACAAAGGATGATAGTAACCAACCTGAACCCTGTGTACACCTGGTCAGAGGTGAAGGAGGCTCTTTTAACTGAATTCGGGTCAAAGCAGAAATTACATCTGGAAAAACAAGGCCTATATGCGCCTTAGCATGTATGAGGGTGAATTACTTATTGCCTTTTCTTAACGATTTTACCTCTCAGCGCAAAGGTTATCCGTTTCCAACCTGCTCACCCTTGACGATGCTATCGCTACCCTATTATCTGGGTTATCTTCTCAACGCTCTCTAGCTAGAAATTTCATCTCAGTGAAATGATACTTTATGAATATCCAAAACATCAAGGAGGCTTTGTTAATTGTGGTCAAACTTCATGTATGTGCCACAACAAATGAGGCTGAGGTGACAACCTTGGCTCTAACCATTGAGGTGCATCCACCTGGTGAACAACTGGGAGTGAGACCACTTGTGCCTATCCTTCCTGATAAACCTGATTCCTCATTATGATTTAATAAGGATACATCATCTTCTTGTAAATCAGAGTTTGTCTCTGTTCCTTCTCTTCCAGCCAAGCTGGTAAATGCGGCCCCCAAGGCTACCCAATGTTCTGTAGCCATCTCCCCTACTTCCATCGCAGCTTTGTTCGTTGTTGAGAATATCCTTGGGGAGGGATCTGAGGGGATTAAGAAGATGTTAATACTATATTTTGGGCGCATCTTCGGAAGTAGAGTTTTCTGATCATTTAAACGCTGGAGGAGTAGATTGTACCTTTATACCTGAGGGAACGTACTTCAGCCAAATTTTAGGATGGCCAAAATTTATTGATACTGCCAGCGATGCTAATCAATTCTTAGCTAGCTTGATTCGACCTTTTCAGCGGGTACAGCCCATTAAAACATCTTGGATTAATATCCTGAAAACTGCTTGCAAATTAACCTCCACCTTTCAGCTCAAGAAGGTCTTAGCTTTGTCACCTAACTTTGGAGGAACTCTCACAAAAGTTGAAGTGGGTATACAAAAAGTCCAAATACTGGCCATCTTGGACACTGGGTCTCCAGTTAACGTGATCTACATAAAGCTTTTTAAGGAGATAAAGCTAGTGCCTGACTTGGAGTACGCACAAGAATTTGGAACCTCTGGCTCAAATAATATCTGTGCAACTGGAGCATACTCTTCCCTTCCCATTTGAATTGGAAAGCTTATCCTATCAGCCCCTTCTGTGGCTTTGGATAATAACGCCTATAATATGCTAATCAGCACCCAATTTATGATTGAGTATGAGGGAATAATTAACATGGAGCACAGTTTCCTATCGTTGCTCAACTATGAAGTCCCTTTAGTCCTATCAAAATAAAGAAACCAATAAGCCTGAATACTCTTGCCTGGTTGAATACCCCTTTTCCACTATAAATTTCCCTTATTCTACCTCTAGGCGTAACACTAAGAAATTGCCTGAATCAGTAAATTTGAGGGATGGTATTTTTATGCTGCAGATGGGGTATTAATTAAGCCTGGTGAACAACGCGTGGTTGACACTAAAATCACGATCCAAATCCCACACCATTGCTTGTTGCATATTACAAGTCTTGAGGGCGTTAGCCCCTTGGAGCCTGGGGTACTGCCTGGGATACTAGACCCAGCCTACCAGAGGCCTATTACCCTTTTGCTGGGAAGCCTCACTGGAAAAGACATGGTCATTTGAAAGCACCAGGAGATTGGTTGAGGCTTTCTACTTCCAGTGGAAGATATTAAATATATCCACTCTGTTGGCTCTATGGCAGATTTGGGTTTGCCTACGGATAATCTAATGTATACTCTACCTAATGTTCATATTTCGGATGAGTTAACCCCAGTTGAATTTGGAAAAGCTTATACTTTAATAGGCGAATATAGCGAAATATTTTCTAAATCAGACAATGAATATGGTTACATGAAAGACTTGTGTCACTCCATCAATTTGGGAAATGCCCCCCTATTCTGTCAAAACCTTACTGTAAGTTGAAAATAGAAGAAGAGCAGATGAGGGCAGAGCTCCAGCAGTTGCTATATGTGAGGTTGTTAGTTCCACTACAAAGCCCTAGGTCTTCTTATCTAATGTTTATTAAAAAGAAAAATGGAGGTCAACGTATTTTTATGGACTACCAAAAGCTGAATAACCTTACAAAAAAGGATAGCTATCCTATTCCTCGCATGGATGATGCCCTGGACCAACTTTCTGGATCTAATTTCTTTTCTGCCATGGATTTAGCTAGTGGCTATTTGCAAATGGATCTTTCCCCTGTAGATCAGAATAAAAGTGCTCTCATTTTTAGTGAGGTCTCTTTCAACCAACCCAATTACCTCAAGGGTTGTGTAACACACCTGCATCTTTTAGCGTGTGATGGACCACATACTGCGGGATCTGAAGTTAACTTGTTTCATCATATATCTTGATGATATAACAGTGTTCTCACGAACCTTCAATGAACATTTCAAACACCTGAAGGAGGTGTTTCAATGATTACGCAAGTTAAATATTAAGTTGAAACCTTCAAAGTGTACCTTCTTCCAAAAGAAATTGGATTTCCTTAGACACTCCATTTCCTGAAAAGGAATCCAACCGATGCAAGATAAGGTTTATTAGATTTCAAAAATGCCTCCCCCTAAGAATCAACGGGATATTTTAGTATTTCTAGGGATGATGGGGTATTACCATCAATTTATTATAAATTTTGCCCAGCTCAGAAAACCACTTGAACGCTTATTGACTAAGAACACCCCTTTCTATTAGGGTGCTGAATAATAGCTGCTTTTAAGACGTTAAAAAAATTGCTTCAACAACGTCCAATCTTGAGACACCCATATTACAATAAACCTTTTATTCTATTTATTGACGCTTCAGACTATGCTGTTGGGGCCAACTTAGCCCAATTAGATTAAAATGGTGTAGATCATCCGTATCCTATTTCAGTAAGATGCTGTTGAAAGTGGAACGCAATTATAGTGTAACTGAGAAGGAGTACCTTGCTGTTTTGTTAGTTGTGAAGCGCTACCGCCCTTTTTTATATGGGCCGCCTTCACTGTGGTTACAGACCACACCTCATTAAAATGGTTACAAAACATGAAGGGCCCTACTGGCAGGTTAGCTCGTTGGGCATTAAAGCTCCAGCCTTATGACATGGAAGTTAAAATCCATGCTGGAGCCCGTCATTTAAATCTTGATGGGTTGACTTGGCTACCAGTCCTTAATTTGTATAATAGTGAGGCGGAGAGGTTACATAACCTCTTAATGACCCCTGATGACTGGGAGGATGTGGATGAGCTTATACAGAAAATGCTAGCCTGACATTCCAATAATACCAAAGTGGAAAATGGGAAGTCATATAAGCAGGTGGGGGCAAAATGGCTGACGTACCTTCAGCCCTCAGAACGTATAATTGTATCCTAGAAGCTCAATATACCCTAGGTCATGGAGGGGCAAAGAAAACTTATGATTGGATCAAGGATCGATACTATTGGGATGGCATGATGGAAGCTATTGTTGACATCTTGGAAGCTTGCCTTACATGTAAGAAGCAATCCGGTTCCAAGACTAGATACCAATTTAACCCACCACCCCTCAACAACCATTCCATACCATATATTCGGATGTAGTAGGTCCCCTTCCTCAGTCTACTAGTGTGAAATTTTAACTAGTAGCTATTGACCACTTCACTAAGTGATTGGAAGCGGTAGCTCCCTGCTTAAATGACCAAGGCCACAGCCAAGTTTTTACATCAAAACATTTTGACTCAACATGGATGTCCCCAAGTATTACTTTGCAATAATGGTAAAAATTTACCTACAGAGTAGTCAAAATCCTGGCCACATCCATGGGAGCCCAACAACTTTTCACGGATCCATATAATCACTCTACTAATGGGACCATGGAAATAGCAAATGGTACCCTGGTATCCATTCTATGTAAAATGGCCTCTTCTGATCCACTTAACTGGGATCATTCCTACCCAGTGCTCTTATGGCTACTAAATTAATTATCACCAGGTTTTTAAAATGTCCTCTTTTTGTGTCTTATATAGGCGGGAGCCAGGAATACCTGCCCTCTTAGTCAAAGATGTATTTTTCTCTATAGTTGAGGAACCTGAGAAGGTCATGAGAAGATTGGATCAGCGCATCATTCAACTCCAATTTGAGGCAATGACCAATCTAGCAAAAACCGTGACCAAAGAATGGCAGGCGGCCAATGAGCTCAGAACCCCCTACCTACATTCCAAGTGTCTAATATGGTATTATATTATCATAACCGCATCACTCAGAAGCGGTAATCTTGGAACAACTTGAGAGGGTCCCTTCACCATTACGTACAAAAGAGAAAATGAGTATTCCATTAAGTCTCTAGCTACCAGTATTACCATCAATCGCGTACATGGCCATTTCCTCTGGCCCTACTCATCCCTAAAATCCTTGATGGGGATGATGTCGGACATCTGCCCTCACAGCTGAAAAATAAGAACGTTTTAGGTGGAATTCATCTGAAAAGGGGAAATGTCACCCATTTTCAATTTTCTGATGCTAATGAGAGCGATTCTAATAATGATGAAAATTATACTATCAAAGATATTGGCCAAAAGACCCTTGCCCATTCTCAGTGGAACCCTATCAATCAGTGTAACACCATTACAAAACCTTCTTTGGCGGTTAATATAAAATCAAACAGTCTGATCTCCATGACCTTACAATGGACCTTGGGACAACCATCTGTAGGTCTCCCCCACCACAACTAGGTCCTTCAAACCACCTATGCGGGGTCCACCCCTTTTATAGGCGTGGTGGAGGTCCCCTGAGGTGAAAGTAATTTATTTAGTGGTGATTGTTTGAAGTATATCAAAACCTTACCACATGGGTAAATTCTGCCCCAAAACCCCATCTTTCACTTTCTTAAAAATTAAAACTCACTTTTCTTAAGATCTGATAGGAGAAGAACACAAATTACATAATCTGGTAGCATTAAAGCTATTTCAAACCTATCTTCAAATTCCTCCCCCGACTCTCAAAATAGTTTGAATACTGAACAATCAAATATCAAGAGGGATCACTTTTCATATATAAGCAACACTACTAATAAAAACCATCAAAAAACACAAGTTTTTTTTAGTGTATATTTTATTTAATTTCATTTAGAACTTTGTGGGATCCAGAGGCGTAGGCTCCAGCAATCATCTCTAATCTGGATTCCTATAGTCCTGAAAGATATGATCCATTGCTCGCTGGAAAGTTGTGGTAGCGTTGAACACCCTTGTGGTATTCATTTAGGTTGTATTAGACCCTCACTGCAAATAAGAGCACATTTCTCATGATCTTGGGATAAAGGTCCATTTGCCAATAACCGCTAGCCAAGTTCATGGCAGAAGGTTAGTTAGAGATGGAGAGTTGAGATAGGGCGTTGACAATGTGGGGGATAGGTTAGCTTTTCTTTTTTAAGGTTGTTCAATTTGTGGTGGTCCATATCTACTTGATGACCTCCTGTTTTCTTCTTTAACAGTAGAAGATGGGACGACCAAGGGCTTTGAGAAGGCACCAGAAGCCCCTCATCCAGCAACTGTTTAAGCTTCTTTATCATTTGGAGCTTCTCAGCCTTAGATTTTCAATAAGGCTTGGATTGAATAGGCCAAGCATCAACAACGTCAATTGTATGAATCCAACCCTTCATAAGTACATAGTCAGAACCATATTGGGAGAAGTTGCCACTATGTGACTCCAGGAGAGAGTGAAATTTTTGAGCTCTTTGGGGTTAGATTATAAGAAATTTTAATGTGGGCAAAGCGAATATCTTTGATTCATAGGCAGTCCAAGATCTAACATAGACTAATATAGTGGACTTGTCAGATGTCCTCAATTGGAATCAGTAGGGCATTTCCAACCCCCTAAAGCTTCTTTAAGACCATATTCTTGTTAGTAAGATTCCCCTACAAAAGATTGGTGGGTTGCTGGTAGGCAGGGTCTAGGATACCCAGCAACACCCGATGTTCCAAAGGACTTATCCCCTCAATGCTTGTTAAGTGCAGCAGGAAGTTTCGGGGATTTTCGCAGTAGTCTTAGTGTTTATCACTTTTTGTTCACCCGCTTTTACTACTACCTCCTCTGACGCATACAATGGAAGGTTCTCTGCAGATTCCATCGATTCAAGCAGCTTTGTGTTTCTGCCTAACGTGGTATATGTTATATTGAGGGCAGAGGAAGGATACTCAACGACGCATTTGTATTCTTTTTTCCTAAGCTCATCATTTGTAAAGACCAGGATTCTTCGTAATTTAGAAGGGAGAGAAATCCCTGTTTCATGTTAATAATTTCGTCATGCTCAATCATGAATTGTGCTAATGAGTAGGTCATGTGCGTATTTGTTTAAAGCCACAGCAGGGCAACCAGTAGGAGCTTCACCATACGTATGGGTAAAGAAGAGTAGGCTCCAATAGCTTGCATGATGTTGGTTCCTGCAGTTACAAACTCTTATGAATAGTCCAGTTCAGGAGCCAACTTAATTTTATTGATGAGCTATAAAGAACCACGTTCACTGGAGTCCCATATATATGATTGCTAGAACTCACACCTTATTGATGACAACTTCTACCTTGGTTATCATGCTACCAAAAGTAGGGGGAGGGCGAGAACCACCTTCAAACAGAGAGAGGAGGCAAGGCGGTGAGCCATTGTAGAGTATCTATCCTTAATAGAATAAAGTTTAAGAACTTGTTTGGTGGGTTGTATCACTTTAAAAATAAGCTGGCCAGCATCACTGAAGGTATCAATCACTTATGAACACCTCAGCGCCTTCTGGAGATAGGTTTGTCATGGTAACATAATATAACTATTATTTTAGGCCTGAACATATCCATTATCTGTACTTCCTTCGGGGCTCCCAGGACATAGTAGCCTGTATCTTCACCACCCCCTTAATACTCAGCATAAGTGGGATAGTCAATACACTTCAATGAGTTGCTAGGAGGGGGCTGAGAAACTGATTTTTTCTCCTCACAGGGTAGGGCCTTAGATGCCCATCTACCCTTTTAACTTTTGGAGGGAGCATTGTAGCTGCACCAACTTTTGGGGTCGCTTGAGGAGAAGGAATTCGTCTGATGCAGGGGCAGAGGTGCAGCCATGGTTGTTATGGAGGACGGCTCTGGGTGACTTGAGGGTGGAGCCAGAGTGATGGACCCCTTAGGAGAGAGTGCGGGGTGTGATGACAGCTCAACTGGTTTCATAGGGCTGACTTGGGATGCAGCTTAGAGAGAGCTCCTGAACTTATCATCCCTGGCTCCTCTGGCCAACCTCTAATGGAAGAGGGCAGTCTAGTTTGGGACCCCCATGGGAACTGGCTTTGGAAGGGTAGTCAATACCAGAGGGGTCAGTATGACTTCCTGGGTAGGCTTAGCATCATGGAGATCAGCAACCTCTAATAATTCCTCTTTTATATCCCAATCATTCCATAGGGAACGCTTCACTATGACAATATATTGGGCTAAGGAAGGGTAAGAGGCTAATCCAGACAGAATGGCAGCAATCTCATCATCCAAAGGTATCATATTAGCAAGCAGTAGAGGCTGGGCTGCACTTTAAAACTGGGTAACAAAGATGGAAAATGATTCCCCCTCAAGTAGACTTATGCACATATATGCCTGTTTTTCTCCTAAGCAAGCTCTGCGTGGATCTAAATAACTCAATGAGCGCGTTTACCTCTGCCCAAGTTTTAAGGGTGGCCTTATAGAGTACCATCACCCTTTGGGCGGAACAGCTGAGCCAGGGGAGAATATGCTTTAGTTTTTGGGAATTGGTGGTACCATCCATAGCTGCCTCATAAACAAAGAGGAACGAAGCAATGCTACCCTCACCTGGGGTAAATTTGTCTCTTAATGGGGCTTAGAAATAATTGGAGAAGCCTCGTGAGAGGCTTGGAAAAAGCAAAGTTTGTGCGTTTTAAGCTGAGACAGTGCGCTGGCTAGCTGCTGGGCTAAAGAATCTAGCCAGGATTTGGAAGCTGCAGGGAGGTTGTGAGGGTTGTATACCCCAACACCTTCTATTTTAATAATGTTTTAATGGTGTAATACCCCCTGTAGAGAGCACCACCTGTTGGATTTTAGGCAGTTGCTGTGCTTGCTGGTGCGGTTTGCACCTAATTATCAACAAATATTTTCAGGAGAAGTTTGTATAAACTGTGGTATAAATATTTAGAGAGTATTTTTAACGCATGGGCTCACACCAGTATGACACAAATGAATTGAGTAGGAACACACAAGGCATTAAAAATTCGGGATATCAACCTAGACATCCACATTTGGATTTGTGAGTTTCATCCAAACCTATCAACAAACCATGGAAATTAGTTGAAAAAATACGAGTATCAAGTAACAAACCCTGGCCCAGTGTAAGAGTGTAGAGTGAGGCAATTGCCTGACTAAAAGAACTCTCCAATTACATATGTAGGTTTATTTTAGAAAATATGGTTTGATTTTTGGATATATAATAAATAATGCTTTTTTCTTAGTTGTAAATTCTTAGAAGACGAAATTGAGGAAAACTCCAGTTTAAATTCACTTATTTATGCGCTTCGACTTACCATAGATTTAGCTTTGCCAAACTTCAACTGGTTCAATAATTATTTTATCCTCTGAGGTCCTGGGCAATAAGTTAAATTTTACATGGGCATAAACACTGGTTTCTGATGAAAATTATCCATCCCAAAATCTTGAAATGAGAATCAGAACTTTGATTCTGTTTAGGATGACGTTTCCCCATATCAAAACCACCTGTATCAACCTTATATCCTAAAATTAGGTCAATATGTCAGTTGTGGAGTGTCTCAACCATTAGATCATTGACCACTTGTAATAAAATACAAGTATTTTAATTTAAAAATAAAGATAGGTTTTTTAAGAGCTTATTAGTAATACTTAAGGGGTCAAGAAGTGGACCCTCTTAAGCTATCAATGCTTAGTATTTAATCTTATCAAGGCTCGAAGTGAGTTGGGGCATGAATTTTGAATTAGCCTAGGAATAGTCATATAAGATAATATTAGTTTTACCCTATTGGGGTTCTTGAGACTGCCTTACTTTGCCATAATGACCAATGGAGGGTTGATAGCAGGTGTTATAAATACGTGATGTAAGGATTTATATGTATCACCAAATCATTGGGTTAGAAATTATTTGCATCTGATGGAAACCCCTCCAAGCCTATAAAATGGGGTGGTCATGGGGTAGGCATTTAGACTGAGTTTGTGAGGGGACGGAAAGGATCCTTGAAACAAATTCCCCAATTTCGCTACAGTATTGGCGTAACCCTGCTACTAGCCATAGGCGATTCAGCTGAGGATTGGGGGTAATAGTATTATTTAATTTGTGGGGTTCCATAAATAATTGACCAGGCTTTTTGGCCTATTTTGTTTATATTGAAACCTGAATCACTCTTAGTACAACATATGGCTTGTAATCGTCTGACAATGTGCATTGGCAAGGGAGGTTGAGAAGACAACCCAGTCAGGATGACAGGAACAGCGTCGTCCAGAGTTAACATCTTAGAAGCTAACAGAATTTGGGCTTCAATGTATAACCATTCAGAGAAGGCGGCAATTATTTCTACTTCTTTACACGCTGATGCACAATAAGGTTTAATTTTCATGATTAGACTCTGTTTCGAGCCAAACTAGCCAATAAGTGCCTTCTTAACCTCAGCTCAATTACTAAGAGTATCCTTACAAAAAACCATTACTTCTTGACCCATGCAACTTAGGCAGGAGAGGATATGCTTGATATTCTTTTGATTGTTCACCCCTTCCATGGAAGATTCATAGACATATAGAATTGAGGCAATACTACTCTCCTTTTTAGCACTAGTGGAGACAGTACTACTCTTGCCTGGGACAACTTGTCCTTAAAGTAGGTTTAAATGGGACGTGGTCACTCTCAGTGAGGGCATGGATGAAAGGGGCATCGTATCCCATAGTCTCTGAGCAAATGTACATCTAATAAAAAGAGTGAGAGTCAATAAATTTTCTCCTGGATAGCGTTGAGCCTGGTTTTCATGTCTTCAGAGGGCATTTGAGAAGTCAATTCACATAGATTCAGTCTAGCCTCTATCACCAGCTTGTAAGTCTAAAGTTTATAAAACTGCTCCCAAGACTCATAACTTTAAACTGAAGGTTAGATAAAACAGAGCTTAGTTTTGTTAATCAATTTTCACCACCCCAACACAATTTTATCTCCTCTTTCATTTGCTTACACCCCTCATCGTCAGGCAGTTGGAATAATTTTTAATGTAGGTCAAGACCTGTTTGTAGCAAAACTCAATTTTCTTTAAACTTAGAATATACACCCTTCAACAAACCAAGCACTTTAAGGGAAGCTTGATACCCTAGGATTCCATTTCACAGTCACTGACAGCTAAGCCAAATACTTGGCATTTCAAGAGAGGCCTTGAGCTTTACCCTTTCTCAAACTGTGCAATCTTGACTTTTAATGTGGAATAGACCCAGGGAATTCTTGTGAGAGACGCCTTTTGAGCTCCTAGTCACTTGAAAAATCTTTCCCAATTGTTCAAAAGCAGCTATACTTTTTTTATTACTCTGATGAGAAATAGATGCTTGAGACAATAGCTTGCTGTGGGTTTTCTTCTCAAGCTTTGTAATTTGTTCTGCAAACTCTTCAAGTAGAGTGTGAGTCTTAGTGGCAGACCATGCAACTCATTTCGGAAGATCTTCATGGCCTCTTCCACATACTTCACTATGCCAAACAATGATATTAATTTGCTCATATAGCTGGATAATGAATCTATGGTTGTCCTCTACGCAAAATTTCACCTTTTCTATATAATCAGAGGTCAAAATAGAAATATTAGACTAGGTAGTCTCAGGGCATTATGGTGCACCAGGTGGTGTTGTAGTTCCTTTTGGTTTAAATGTAATAGATGAATCATGTGAAACATACTTGGTGCGAAAAGTTGCGGACATATTTAGTCAAGATTTGAGTTGACTGTAAGTTTCCTGGAGGGTTCAGGTTTTGTAGAGGTACATCAGGTGATTTTCTACCTAGGAACCCCTCTCACAGAGAGGAATATCCGCCAGGGTTCATTATGCCATGAGTCAGGTCTCTAACCACTTCAGTCACCGGCCAGGTAGTCCATCAGGACTTTGGTATAATATGCGGTCAAACTGTTCATTTCCAAAGGTGATGGTAGGGGGCTATACATCAAACTTCCTCTGCACCATCCCCATTTCTTATACATTCAGTGACACTTGAGGAAGGTACATCCTCCATCTTAGTTGACAAAGCTTGTGGTGTACAGATAGCCCCTGTAGTGTGCACCACTCTGTTAAAACCTAGCATGTAGTTGCTCATAGGTGCTTATCTTCATGATTGCAACTCTATAACAAATATGGAAGTGTCAAAATATTTGGGTGTTGTTTATGAAATTTACAACTATAAAGTTAGATCACAAATATTTTATCCCCAAAAAGTTACTTGGGTGATATATGATACTTCATTAGATTATTCCCTACCAGTATTTGTGTTGCTTGGAGGCTGATAGTGGAATGTAAGATTAGATTCAGAATAGGCAGAGGGTAACGAGTTTTGGTGAAAGGATAAACTAGCCTACCAGAACTTGCAAAAAGATTTTTACCCAAATATGGCTCAGCTTTGGGTGAATTGTTTGGTGGCAGGTATGACAAATCCATGTGGTAATGAATTAATATAATTTATGCAATTACCTGTCGTGAAAATATTTTATAGCTTACTGTCAGATTCTGGAGGTTGACTCAAAAAGTAAACCTTTTGAAAACCATCAGATCAGGCCAATAAACCCTTTCAACGCTTGAGCTAACACCTATATTCTCACCTCAAAGCCTATTGCAATAATAAAATTTGGTCCAAACATCTCAATGTCATTACAATAAAGTATTTTACCTAAGCGATTAGCCCAAACACACTTGCATATTATGGCCAATTTCCTATGCTTCAAATTTTGGCAATGAGTCCCGATTATTGAAACACTATCAATTCGCCTGTATACAAAATCATTTGGGAATGACCCAAAGTTAGCATCTAAAAATCCCATGGATTATCAGATAAATGAAAAACATAATCATTTTTCAGCCCTAAGGCGAAATTTGTATGTAAATCCATGTAATCAGCATGATAGCACTTGCATGGACCGCCTGAAGGGGTTACCTAGTGCTATTGAGGGAGAGGCCTGCTGACGTCCCAATTAGAGGTGCGTCATTTACTTCAATTAATGCCAAAATTTCACAGAAGGTGTATTTCGTCAGCAGTATGATGAAACTGAAATTCAGAAGATCCTAGGACAATTTTTCATGCTTTTATTATATTTTTTTACCTAAATTCCTCCCAATTTTGAGAGTATTTTGCCACCAATAAACCTAAGAAGAGGTTTCAGTCATATCAGTTCAAGGGCTGAACTGAGGTGTTAAAATATCTGTTGAAATTTTGTGCTGGAATGTGGCCAGGAGATGCCCTAGAGGTATAAATACCGGCGCTTGGCCTAATGACCATTATCTGATAGATAACTTATAATAAAAGCTTTTTTATTCATCTCTTTCCTGGTTTTATCATTTAATCCTTTCTTTGGAGACCTTTTCATCAATATGGACATGCCTAATCCACAGCTTGTATATTTACCTGACTCAGAAGAAGTTTCCTTACATTAAGGGAATATTACGCCTGAAATCGGCTGAAAGAGTCAAGGCAAATTTAATAGGCATAGTGAGTTTTTGAATGGTCCAAATACCATAACCTATAGGCACTATCAAGGATCAATCATCAGAACTTCATCCCAACTAGATGTGCAGGATAATATTACATAATTGAGCGATCCTTGGATTCTCAAAACTGGTGCTCACTCAAAACTGGTTACATTCTCCAAAATGGATTCCCATAACCAATTCCTGGAAGAATCAGCCAGATGAGAAAGTGACAATGAAATGGAAAACAGTGACAAAGAGATCTTAAATTATTTTAATACCGGCCGCCTCTGCTCTGAAGTGGGTACCTCCTACTCCCTGAATCTTATCACAGTGGGGGGAGCTCATGCAGATACAATTAGCCTGATTGATCTTACATTTTTGAGCGTAAAAGCTATGCTGGAAACCATATATCAGGGTTTTAGGATTGGAACTTAACAAATTGATCCCTCCTTCTGCCAGTTCTACTATCTTTAGGATCAGGCACTCAAGTTAGATATATATATATGAAGTACTGTGATGCAACCATGGCATCTCTTGCCAGACGTCTCACAGACATTCAAGAAACTAACAATTCTAGTTAACTTTGTTCATCCTAAATTAAGCACACCCAGCAAATAATTGCTAGACAAAATATGAAAATCACAGAAATCTACCGTGTGCAATGGGAGGAACAATCTTCCTGAAATGCCCTACTGGACAAGCTAAATTCCAGTTTTTTCTGAAGTCCAAAAGGCAATTGTTAATGATTTGAGACTTGCTAGTGAAGTTCATGGGAGATTAAACACCCTTGAGGAGCTTCCGATTGAAGAATCCCAAAGATGGCTGCAGAATTTTTGACCCACCATGGGCTATCACAAGAATGGTTACAAACCATGAATAACCGGTGTTAGAAACTGGAAAGCCATTCATGTTAGATATTATCTAAATCAGAATGACTTATCATACATGCCACTTTGGGCCAAAAAAACCCATGGAGTTAAATAAAAAAGTTGATGACTTTGAAGAGTATGTTCAGGATGAGCTGAATACTATCAACAAAAACTTCGAGGATCTTGCAGCAAAGCCAGACGTCCTAAATAGGGATTAATAGGATGCCAAGATTTAAGAGAAATTTTCTAAACTTTGGACTGTGATGTCAAGATTGCAGGCCAGAAATACTTAAATTACTCAGGAATATTGGGAACTCAGAATGCAGCTATCAACTGCAAATTCCCAAGGAGACAGTATGGACAAAGATGTAACTTTTCTCTCTCGTTGTAAACACTTTTGCAACAAATTCAAATCAAGCTAGGTAAAGTTTGATAATTTCATCAATGAGATTAGTTGGCGCCCAATGTTAAGGAGCAGTTGGGCGAGTAAAGTTAAAGGCATAGGTTAGGCCTCACATCAGCCAAATTTTGTAAACGCCCCGGTGAGCCTAATGGAATAGATAGGATTAATAGTAAAAAACCGGCGGTTACCATTATCCCAGAAATTTTGGCTTGGAAAGCGCGTTGAAACCAGTTCATTAATATGCCGCACAATCAACCACTATCGTCAGTGGAACATGGGGTGTGTGTTTTCCTGGATACTCAGCAAACGGCGCTTTGGGAGATGTTTTGTGGAGATGTACACACATTTCCAAAAAGTGGTGTACATTGCACCTCATTCCATGCCACACGGTTGTCTGGATCTTGGATTCAAAAGCAAAGAAGCTGCAAAGGTGCGAGTAGTAGTGGAACTTCTGGACGGTCAATGGGTAGTCAAAATGAAGTGCACCCGATGGACTAAATTGAACCAAATTTTGGAGACTTTTGACTTCCTACCTACTACACTCAAGTGCACCGTGCTGGAGCATCACCTGAAGGCTGGGATCGCCATATATGGAGAAATACAATACTTCAAAATGCAGCACTTTATGCTAATGCCAAACCTGTGCACAGGCAAAGCGATTTCTGTCCTAACCCCATCCTCGGGGATAGAGAAGGATTTGACCCAAATTCCACATATCACTTATGTTGAGATCAATGGGCTAAACTTCCACCCATTCAGGGTCACCGTGGATAGCGCGCCTCCTATCTGTACTTTTTTCACGCTTTTGGCCACAAGTCCCATACCTTCCCCTTTCAAGGAGGGCATTATTCAAACCGAAATTGTCTCAGATGCAACGTGCTGTGCAGACGCCCACTATGGGCTGGCACTTGATACTGATAAAGACTTCCCATGGGGAGCGCAAGGCTGCTACATTCTAGTAAAACCTGTGTCCCCACAGGAGTGTAAGAAGGCCAAGCAGGCCCACAAGGCGGTGGCCAAGGAAGCAGCCAAGACCGCATCCACAATCCCGCCAGCCCAGCTCCAGGAGTACATCTAAACATTTGTAGTTGAAGCAGCTCACGAATCCCTCCACCAATCAAATTGGAACGCCCTAACTAATTGGGCCACCCAAGCTGAAAACCTGATGGATGAGTCAGTTTCACTTGGCCAATGCGTTCAAGCATTGATTGGGACCAAAACGCTCACCAATATTCCTGCCAAAATTCCACCTCCAAGTGATGGTGCACCGCAAATGCACACAATGCAAAAAACTCGTCCTGCAGTGGGGAAAAGCAGAAGGCAAAAGCCAACGTGAACCCCACAGCTAAAGCCTCCAATGCCAAACCATACTCTGTAGCTCAGAATACCTGCGCCGCCACACAGCAGCATACTAAAAAAGAGAAGGCTGAAGGGCTCAGGTTCCCTTACCCTCATAACTGAGGTACAATGGGGGGAGCCTTTACTTTAGAGACGTTGAACATCACTGGACTTAAGGCCTCACCGTCCTGGGCTAGGAAAATGAGTTATTTTCAAAATAACTTACCCATGGACATCCTGGCCATTCAGAAACCCACTGTCCGCGCGGTGCTGAGGAATCATGGTCAACCATGCTCCTCCCTTCCCTCTCCTTATGATCTGAGCACTGTGGGGTGCTAGTTCGAGTGGACTGTAGTTTTAAATTTATTTCTCAAAATCGTACCTAAACAGCTATGTCCTTGTAGTCACCATTTTATGGGATGACGAAGTGCATGCTGTTGTTAACATTTACGCCCCAACCTGTGCACAAGAACGTCAGGAATTTTTCTTGGCAGTCAATTCCCTTCTGCACCCCCAACCATTTGTTGATGGCAACATGAACTGCTGGATGAACCCATTCATAGACTGCTGGCCCTCATCGCCTACACCCCCACAGGGGCACGTTGAACTGACATTCTCAAAGCCACCCTAGGGTTGTTTATACTTTGCCACATCATTCATTGCTACTCACTAACATGTCGTACCACCATGTACACAACGGCCAGCTAAGGTCCATGACCCGCATTGACCTTATTCTTGCGCCGTTGAAATTTCAATCCCAAATTTCCCACTTCATCATGACGAAAATTGATTTCTCTGACCACTGGATGGTTTTGGTTTCCTTCTGTTTGTCCAATCCAGCGGCCCAGGTGCTGAAGTGATGCAAACTCCACCCCGCCAAAATAGCATCACCAAGATTTTACTTGTTTGTGGAATCTGTGCCCTCAGCTCTGGAGTTTGTCACACTGTTATATGCAGACCCAATTTTCGCCTGGTCAACCTTCAAGGCGAACACAATCCACCAGGAATACCACCTCTCCTCCCTCCGCTCATGGGCTGCCTCAGCAGAATTTTGTGCACGCTGGCAGGAGTGGACAACCTGGAGTCTAACGTCCCCGCTGCAGGCTACAGCCCAGCTTGGGGTCACAAGTGGGTGGAAGTGTCTGCCTGCCTCGACGCACTGGTAAGACAACACAATCATCAGGTTTGTGTTCAGTATAAAGTAAACATATTACAGCAGGTGACACGTGCTCTACTTACTTTTTTCAAAAATTCTTACCATCAACGCCAGAGTTTGGCCTGCACACAGGTGTGAATCCCAGACCACTCCATCGTGGATATGCCAGCTGAAGTGTCAATTGAGATACAAAACTATT
Source organism: Massospora cicadina (assembly GCA_022478985.1). Taxonomy (NCBI): domain Eukaryota; kingdom Fungi; phylum Entomophthoromycota; class Entomophthoromycetes; order Entomophthorales; family Entomophthoraceae; genus Massospora; species Massospora cicadina. The sequence continues at coordinate 17,468 of JAKSZP010016371.1, read as the reverse complement.
ACTCTGAACTGTATCAATCTGATCCAATTCTACCAGCCAAGATGGAAATTTTCTCGAAAGTGCACACAATTGCACCATTTCCTTATTCAAGGAGTTGATGAATTTAATTACTTGGGACGAACTCTAGTCCTCCATTTGTGGTGCACCATATAGAAAATGCCCAGGCCCAGACGACATTCCTTATGAGTTCTATAAGAAGTATTTCAAAGATTTCTCCTTCGTGCTGCTTGCCTCTATGAACCAATGCCTTCTGGAAATGTGCCTCCTACCTGAGGGCAAGAGGCCTTCATGATTACATTGTACAAAAAAGGGGATAAGCTGGACCTGGTCAACTGGCGCCCCATTTCACTCACTAACACATACACAAAAATATTTACTAAAATCATGGCTAACCATCTAGGGGTTGTTGCCTCTGCTCTCATTTTCCCAGAACAATTTGGTTTCATTAGAAAGGTTGATTTGGAACAATATACACACTGTAGCCAACGTCTGTCAATCCACAGCTTCTTGAGCACTTGTGTTTTTAGATCAGCAGAAGGCCTATGATAGAGTCAATTGGGAATACCTCAGAGCCTGCCTCCACAATTTCCGCCTCCCCCTTCACTTCATTTATTGGGTGATGTTGCTAACAGAATCCGCCACAATGGCAGTGCGTGGCCCTGGCTTCTCATGGATGTAGTCCGCCCTCAAAGGTGCCTATGCCAAGGGGACTCTCTTAGCCCACTCTTGTATAACTTCAGCCTTGACCCACTACTTTGAAATGTGAATGCCCGCCTTACTGAGGTCCATGTGCATGGCTAATCCCCTTTCAAGATGTTGGCGTTTGCTGATAATTGTGTGGTTGGGGCGTCTAACAATCGTGATGCACGCGCGCTTGAAGATACTATCCAGGCTTACTTCAGGGTAAGTAATGCTGCGCTTAACGCCTCCAAAACCAAAATTGTTTTCCTTGGTCAGTATTAAGCCCGCTGGGCCCAAGTTCCCAGTTTTCTACCTGCCTTGTCAACTAGCGCACGGGATTGCTTTCCCTGTCCACCCCAATCCACCCTGCTGATGCTCTCCTTTGTGCTACGCCCCACTGTGGGCACTGTCCGCCATTTGGGGTGTGGCTGGAGGCAGGAGGGTACGCCTCAATGGTGATGTAAAAGCATATCCTGGACAACGTTACAAAACGCATAGCTTCCCTTAAAGCCCATCACACCTGCCTTACAGGAAGGGTAGTGCTAGCCAACTCTATGCTCCTCTCTAAAGTCTGGTTTGGGGCCCACGCCATCGCCTTTTCTACTTGCTTCTTCAAGTCAATATACGCCCTTCTACAAGGGTGGCTTTGGTTAATCCACCCACGGCCGGTGCACCTGGATGTCATGTTTGGCCCTCGCCATAGTGGTGGAATGGGCCTTCTCAACTTTGAGGCCCATGCTGCCAAATTCCTTGGCACCTAGATCTCTGCATCACTAACTCTAAGATCTCAGCCCACCACTGGTCCCGCGCATCCCACTCCAACTTTTTCCTGCGCCTGAGCCTCAGCACTCCTTCCCACGCCCACCCTCTGTTAAAGTACCTTGCCTCGCATCCTTCTGAGGCGGGCCCACATGGGACGTCGCCCCACTTCAAAGGATCCTCCTCTTCATGCAGAGCGCTGAGTGGAGAATTTGCATCTGTGGGCACACCAATCAGAGGGGGCGTCCCTCTCCTCAGTTCACCCAGAAGTTACAAGGACTCCCCCATTCTGAACGGAGTGATACCCAAGCGACCCCCTAGTATGGCCAGTATTGGAATTTCGTGAGAAATTACTATAAGCAGGCGTGACAAAGGCTACGATATTATTAGTTCCGTGACTCTAGCAAAGATTGACACAATTTCAATGAAGTTATTAGTTCCGCTGCTATAGTTGAATCCAATCAGAAATGCAGAATCCTGTATAAAAATAGACCAAAATTAGGATACACGAGACAGGAATTGAGGTACTTTTGCAATTAAAAACCAGAGATAATTATATTGTTGATTTAGTGGTTCTTTGCGAGGATTTCATTGATTCACCCGAAGTAAGATCTTTACTACCAGAGGATCAATATTGTTGATTATCATTATTATTATAAGATTCATGATCATCATATCAAATAGAGCTCTAGTTAGATGTGATTGATCTTCTTAACGAGGCCTAGTCCCTTCAAAATGATTAGTCATTTCGAATTTCTTGGCCATCTCGAATTACTAAGTTTCTTTAAGTTGATTAGATTCATCTATTGTAGGAGGTCATTAACTTTGAAGAGTCTTTCATTGGTCAAATTGAGAATCAGAATTAGTCTTTTTAGATTTCTCAATCTTATTAGACTGAGATATCAAATCTCAATCTAGAATACTTTTGGTCATCATAGTTGTATCTCCAACAATACCCCCTTCAAGATCTTGCCTAGGGGGCACATACTTGCGAAGAAACCTACTATGAACTCTATTGATAACAGTACCAGTATCAATAGAGGCAATGGAGTATTCAACACCCCAATGATAGATAATTTGGTAAGGACTAGCCCACAAGGGGTCCAGTTTATGAATTTTTCCTCCCGGCCTATGGTGGTAGAAGAGTACAAGGTCTCTGACTTGATATTCTGGTAACGTAGGTCTACTAGCGTTGGTCCAGGTTCCTTCCTTCAAGGTGGTAGCGGCAAGGGAACTTGAAGCTAATGATTGTAATTGGATTATATCATCAGCCATTCTCCTCATTGCTAAATCAGTGGTTTGCGGGGTAGCCTCTTCAAGTATAGGCTTTATACTTGAAGGGAGGATAGGTTCCCAACCATATAAAGCTTTAAACGGAGACATTCCAACAATATGATGGTAGCTAACTCTATAAGCTAACATCGCACTTGGTAAGTAAATATTACAGTTACTAGGATCATTGTAGGCCATCTTTTAAGAATGGCTACAAGGGTACCATTTTCTTGTTTGATTGCACCATTAGTGGAAGGATTTTATAGGGACGTGAATGACTGGTAGGTACCCTTTACTTTGGTATGCTCAGCTACCACCTGAGATATGAAATTGGTCTCATTATCTGATAACAGGACTATTGGACTTCCATGCCTGGTGAAAACTTGTTTAAAAAGGAAAGACGCCGTAGCTTTGGTGGTAACCATGGAGACTGAGATAGCTTCAATCCATATAGAGAAATGATCAATAGCTAATAGAATAAATCGATGTCCATAGGTGGCCGTAGGAAGAGGACATACCACTTCAATACTCACAGCAGAGAAGGGTTTGGAAGGTTCTATAATTTGGTGTTGGAACATCGGACTTCCTCCACGCTGTTGGTATTTAAGGCACGACTATAGCACATCATGTACGGATTCCAGCATGTTATCCCAGTAACAATGATTTTTTAACCATTGGAGGGTCTTAGCGACAGCTCCATGGCCTACAGTTTGGTGAGCCTCCATGATAGTGCCAGTCCTCACAGAAGGCCAAATAAAGGGCAACCACTTAGATCCTGACTTTTTTTATAATGAATCTTCTTTGATCTGAGTGTCTTCAGTTAAGGATTGTAACTTTGAGACAAGATCCTTAGATTCACAGAACCAGAGCTAAGCTCTACCAATCAGGTCATAAATGCGATCCTCCTCTGCAGAGCATAACGTTAAGATAGTCAATTGAGAAAGGCTATTGGCGTTTTGATGTATAGCCCCAGTTCAATGTTGAATGGTAAAATCATAATTTTGGAGCTTTAACGCCCATCTGGCTAAGCGCCCATCAGGATCCTTCATTTGTTGCAACCACTTCAGGGAAGCGTGATATGTCACAATAATGAAATGCTTGACATATAGATAAGGGCGTAAATGCTTGATAGCGGCCAAAACAGCGAGTCATTCTCTCTTGGTAATACTATAATTGCGTTCAGCCTTAGACAGGGTTTTACTAGAGTACACGGTGGGGTGAATGATAAGATTGGTATCATGTTGAGCCAGAATGGCTCCAATAGCAATATCACTGGCATCAGTAAATAGAATAAAGGGTTTGGAAAAGTCAGGATGGGATAATTTAGGTGCACTCATTAGGGCTTGGCGCAACAGATCGAAGGATTGCTGCTGGGATTCTTCCCATACAAAGGGAACTTCCTTAAGTAAAAGGTATACTAGCGGCTCTGCAATTTCTGCAAAATGGGTGATGAATTGTCAGTAATAACTGACAATTCCTAAAAATACTTGGATATCGCGCAAGCTTTTGGGAACAAGCATGTCTGAAATAGCTTGTACCTTATTAGATAAGGGTAAAATACCCTCGCGATTAACCTTATGCCCTAAAAATTCCATCTCAGTCTTAAAAAAGAACACTTCAATGGTTCAATCTTAAGAGAGGCATGACGCAGTCAGCCAAAAAATTCCTTCAAATGAGCCAAATGCTCGTTAAAAGTGCGTGAAAAAACAGTAACATCATCTAGATAAACTAAAATACAAGAAAGCCTAAATCCACAAACAAGCCATCCATGGCTCGTTGAAAAGTAGCAGGGGCATTACAAAGCCTCTGCGGCATACGAGTAGGCTCAAATAGCCCCTCACTAGAGATCAAAGCACATTTTTGATGATCTTCCGGGGCAAGATCAATTTGCCAATAACCGCTTGCAAGGTCCATAGCTGAGAAATATTGGGATCCAGACAATAGCCTCAAGGAATTGTCTATACGAGGAAAAGGATAAGAATCCTTCTGAGTAACAGCATTAAGTTGGCGATAGTCCATAACCACTCGGTGGCCCCATCTTTCTTCTGGATGAGTAGTAAAGGGGAAGCCCAGGGACTCTTAGAAGGCGTTAATAGTCCAGCATCAAGAAGTTGCTTCAGCTCCACTGAGACCTGAGCCTCCTCAACTTTGGATTTGAGATATGGTCAAGCTCAGATAGGGGGAGTATCCCCAGTTTTAACAGGATGCTGTACCTCTTTCATTAGGCCAAAATCTCCAGGACCTTGAGCAAAGATATCCGCATATTCTTCAATCAGAGCCTCAGCTTTTAGTTGTTATTTTGAGATGAGTGAATCCCCAAATTTGATGTCAATTCTAGCAATGATAGGGGGATCTTCCAGCCCAAATTTGCGTAGATCTCCACATCCTGAGATGGACAATAAGTCACTCACAGGAGTAAGCCTCACATAGGCGATGGGATTATTGTGATTTAATCGCATTGGTTGAGAAGTAAGATTAGCCAATAGAAAAAAACAGTAACATCATAGCATTATCAAGTATACCAGGGCAAGGTAAAGCCTTCAAATGAGAAGAATTTGGATTACTGAAGGCTCTAACACATGATTACTGGGTATGATAACCGAACTCCCGTATCTATGATGACTTGAGCTTTAGGGGGAATGATAATTGAAGAGTTAGAATATAGCGGCATTCCCTTTTTGGCACAGACTGATGGAGGTGGAAGTATAGTCCTTGGACCCAGGATTCGGTATTTGAGATGTGAGATAGAAGTGAGGTGTTCCAGTAAGCAGACACTTCACTTAAGTTTGCCTTTGGTATTGGGAACGTCATGTAGAATTATAGGTACCCGGTACCCAATTAAGGATAGGTATTTGTCCTTAAGACTGATGATTGCATCAAAATTGGTGAGAAACTTAGTTCCCAAGAGCAGATCGTAGCAGTTGTTATCCAATACCACTGCAGGGGACAACACAACCAGCTTCTCAAAGCTCATCAGAAGAGAGGAATAGTCTCCTCTAGATACAGTGTAGGAAGGTCCAGAAGTTCCGTAGTCTTGAGAATGGGTCAAGTCAGGCGCCAATTTGATCTTCTTCATAAGTTTGGACGAGATTACACTGATGGGCAATCCCGTATCAATGATAGCCAAAAATTTTCCTTATGCACAATGACTTCCGCCCAGGTTACATCAGTGCCAAAGTTTGGGATAGAAAACACCAAGGGATTAATCGATTGAATAGAATTAGAAGTAGAAGATGAAACGTAAGCAGAAATAGTGTCTTTGTTGGATAGTTCATCAGGGATATCAAGCTCACCAGGAGTGGATACCACATAACAATCGGTAGAAGAATCAATATGTTTTGACTGAGGCACCTGAGGTAGGTCAGCACAGGAGCCTCATGCCCTATGCTAAATCCTCTTTTTCAATTCCTCCGCTTGCTTTTTCCAACATTGAGATACCACATGGCCCACAAGACCACAATAAGGGCACGGTTCCTTCTTTAGTTTGGGTTTAGGTTTAGGTGGCATCACATGAATATAAGTACGAGGGTTATTAGAGGAGCTCAGATGTACCACCCCATTGGGAATCTCCATAAGTGCTTCCTTAATGTTGATAATGGAGCTGAAGTTTCGTTTTAGGGACTTCAGATTTAATAATAACTGAGTGCGAGAAGTGAATGCACTCATTACTGCCAATATAGCATCATCAACTGTAATCCAGTCGCAAGTGGCAAGTGTTTGGGCCTCATGGTAGAATATTTTTGCAAAATCCTGGATAGACTTTTCTTGTTTGATTTGAATATTCATAGAGGCTTACTTTTGGTTGGAGAGGATTTGGTCGCTCACGAATTCCTTGATGAGGGCGGTTTTCACTTGAGCCCAAGTAGTACAGACCTTAAGATGAGGAACCATGATCTCTTGTGCAAACCGACTTAGACAAGAGGTGATGTGGCGGACCTGTTGCTGATCAGTAGCTCCATCCATGGCGCGTTTATATACGAAAAGGAAAAAATGGATGCTACCTTCACCCAGTTCAAACTTATCTTTGAAGGTAGGTTTGAAGAGGGTGTATTCCATATTCAAAACGTGTACACCCAATACCGTGACAGGTCCAGCCTCAGAGGGTTCAGACTCTGTAAAATGGGCTTGAGGGGGAACACGATCAACATGTTGTCTTATGTGGTTTACGTCATCTTGTAAATTGTGGACCCATTGGTTGAGATGGTCATTTGTAGGCACTCAGGTTAAGTTGGTAATTGTAGCAACCATCTCTGTTTTCTTTGTCTCAAGTACTTCACATTTAGCAGCCAACAGTTCAATGGATGCTGTCAATGAAGCAAACTGGGTTTCTATAGTAGCTTAATTTACCTTGCATAGCCGATGTGCATTATCAACACCATCCAGTATATTGATTAAAGAATAGTCTGGATTGGTCGGAAGACCTTCCAAGGATAAGAAACACCCTTGAGCTATGGCTCAGATTTGGGTTTCTAATGCTTGTACTCGAAATACTAAGAGCTTTGAAAGTTGGGACCATCTAGTACTAAAAAAGAGCTTTTAAAGTTCAGAATTGTACATTGGAAGCATGGAGCCAGGGGGACCAGGAGGTCCCGGGGGTCCTTGTGACCCATCCCTTCCTGAAGGACCCAGAGGGCCTTGTTGACCCATTGGACCAAGGGACCACATTCCCCAGGTGGTCCCAGAGTTACCAATGGAGAACTAGGTGGGCCTGGAGGTTCTGGAGGACCAGCAGGGCCAGATCCGCCTTCTCTGATTGTATCCACAACTTGGATCAGTTGTTGGAGGAGCACATTGAGTTCCTTAAAGCAGTCATCATTTTGGGCTTGCAATATTCCCAGCTGTCTTGTAATCTTGGATTCGAGGGTAAAAATGCGGTTTGTTTGGGGGTAGCAGCATCACTAACCTGTTGTGATATTTCTTGGCTGATGTAGGCCACAATGCCATTTTCGATTCTCACCAAATGGTTGTATAGTTTGTTGATCTCTATTCTATTATCAAGAATTGCTTCCCTATTATCCCATCCAAAGTTAGATGCTGTCTCATAGAACGAGGATAGTTGAGAGTGAAATTGTTGCGCCAGAGTCTGCTGGTGCTGAATCTCGAGGTGAACAACTCCAATATCTGGAGTACATGGTATATAGCAGTATATACATAATGCCGGAGGTATTGTTCAGTTCTAGCCACACCAACTTCAGTAGGATGTAACACCACTTGGCTGTATAAACTCATTATATTGTCAGCAACTTTGGATGCTCAGTCGCGATTAGGACGAGCGCCAGGATGGATAGCCCCTCTTATCAAGCCTTTGACTGTTTCCTCTACATTATCGGCTTGAATCTTTTAATTAGTTTGGTCAGGGCCCTCAATGGCCAAGTCCATAGAAGCTTGAAATTGAATATGGCTGATATTAGCTGAAGGCAAATCTTGCCAGTTTGAGTGTACCCATCAGGAGATAATCATAGATTCCTCAGAAGAGGGACTCGCTTCACTAGATGAATTCATCGTTGTGAAAGTATGTTTTCACCAGGTAGCCTTGGAAGCAGACCTGGCAGAAAGCACCAATATTGGAATTTCATGAGAAATTACTATAAGCAGGCGCAATGAAGGCTACAAAATTATTAGTTCCATGGCTCTAGTGAAGATTGACACAATTGCAACGAAGTTGTTAGTTCCATTGCTATAGTTGAATCCAATTGGAAATTTAGAATCCCGTATAAAAATAGACCAAAATTAGGCTACATAAGACAAGAATTGAGGTACTTTATTAATTAAAAACCAGAGATATTTATAGGGAAAATTTAGTGGTTCTTCGTGAGGATTTCCTTGATTCACCCGAAGTAAGATCTTTACTACCAGAGGATCAATATTGTTGATTATCATTATTATAAGATTTGTGATCATCATATCTAATAGAGCTCTAGTTATATGCGATTGGCCTTCTTAACGAGGCCTAGCCCCTTCAAAATGATTAGTCATTTCAAATTTCTTGGCCATCTCGAATTACTGAGCTTCTCTAAATTGATTAGATTCACCCATCATAGGATATCTTTTTTTTTAGTACTAGATGGTCCCAACCCAAGGGGGGGATTCATCGATGTACCATCATAGGATATCAATAACTCTGAAGAGTCTTTCTTCAGTCAAATTGAGAATCAGAAATACTCAATTTAGATTTCTCAATCTTATTAGACCGAGATATTGAATCTTGATCTAGAATACTTTTGGTCATCTTAGTTGTATCTCCAACAGCTAGGGTGGAATTCCTGGACATGGTGGACATCCCCTACCCCCTAGATACCCAGAAAGTTATTTGAAAGTATGCCCACCACCCTCTTTTTATAGCTGCATATTCTTTCTCATGTGTAGCGCTGCTTGAGACGGGTATACCATACTGCTGAGCGCTAGAATGCTTTGCACTCATCTTGAGTCGTGTGTAGCCAGTATGGAATTCTGGTTCACCGCCTGGAAGAGTGCCCTCCATTAAAAGTGATATGCATGAGGTACAACATCTGTTTCTCCAGGATCAGGAGCAGCCCTTCAGCCTGTCTAAGAACATTTTTTCTTTATCCATGGCTTCCCCTCTTCCTTCTTCCCTCCATACCTTGGTAGTTGCAATTGCTATGTGGACTATCCACATGATTGTCCTAGATGCTATCTCAGGCTCCATTCCCACCCTCCATGAAGCTATATGCCGGTTCCAGTTGCACCTTTTGGACCACTTCCAATCGTGGATGTTTGTGTACCTCCCACCCTGTCACTGCCAGATGGTATCATCCTGGTTCCCAGTATGGTTCATCATTTCAGACCCCTTCCTACATATGTGCTTAATAGTGGCGCAAGCCCCTGCACACATAACCCCCCATCCTTCTCTTGGCTTTCCCGCTGGCAACAGGAGATAGTGTCTGCTTCTCTGGGGTTCCATCCTCTCGCTGAAGTTCGTTTAGCTGTTTAGTATCTTATTAGAAGTGTCCGTCCCCTGGTCAGCCTTTCCCAAATGAAATTTAAAATTTAAAATTAATTATGGACAAAGATATAAAAAGCATAACAACCAATCAAGCTTTATTCAAAGAGGAGTATGACAACCTTAAAAATAATTTGAATCCCTCAAAAAGCAAGGCTGCCAGTGCTCGCCCAACTTTGACAAAAAAGAAATAGGGAAAGGCTCCACTTATTTTGCCTTAAAACAATCTGAAAAAGTAACTAAGGGCTGAATTCAGGCGTCAGTATCTAGTAGTTTGGAGCAATATCATGAAATAAAATCATCGGAAGTTGACACTGATGTAGAAACTAATATTTCAAACATCCATTATATGCCTAGAGTACTAGCATCAATCCTGAATCCAAATACTTCCTAATGTGAAAGAGCGCTGGTTATGGGCAATGATACACCAAGATGTTCCAGAAGAAGTACAACCCTTATGCCCAAAATAGGGTGAGATGACTTCAAACCACTGAATTTACCAAAGTTTGATAAGAATTGAAATGTTCACTCTTTCCTCAAACTATTTGAAAAAGCAATGAGAGAAGCATCAGACCATGCAAAAGGATCAGTACTGATTAACTCATTCAATGCTCATAGCTGTGACCCCGTTATGCCCTATTTGGGCGACGATTGGTCCTATATGGATGCCAAAAGTGCAATAACAAAACAGTTTGGAGGGCCTGAGAAATTAGAAACCCAAAAAAGAGCTTCTTGATATTGAATTCAAACAGAATGAGACTATTAAGGACTTTGCAGATAGATTCTTCCATGAGGCACAAGTTCTGAGTAGGTGCAATGCAATAGATAAGCTTGATGCCAAGATTACAATGGACATGCGATTACTTCCTTCTGTGAACTGCACAATGTCATGCTGCTTGCATTCAATGGAAGCTTACCAATTACTTGAGAAGCTGTTCTAATAATTTAAACACTCCTAATTGGGCCAAAGATCAGCAAAAATCTCGATTTTTGGGTCCAAAAAGCAACATGATGTCCGACCAGGGGAATAAATTCCATAATACAAACCAAAAATTTGAGCAAAATCAGCAAACAGGGCTAATTACTTGCCACAATTGTGGTCAACAAGGGCTTTTTCTAGACAATGCTTCAGACGGTCCAACAAAAAACCATGGGGCCAACTTTGCTCTAGTAATCAACAGTTACAACGAGGTGGGAAAAGAGCATGTGGAGTAGAGGCGGAATGATCTAACTCCACTGATTTTCAAACCATTCCACCTGACCCTGATGAGCTCTTCAGTGCTGAAGATGTTGCTAAAGATAACCTCCACAATATATGGCTAATGATGTCATGATGGTCACTACTTGGGCCACAGCAAAAGCAACCAAACCCTTGAGAATTACCAAAGAAGCCTGAGCTGAAGTTTTAAAACCCTACGCAAAGTAGATTATTGATCAGGGTTTAGACCTCCAACCCAGATGTTCGACCAACCTATTTAAGCTTAACAACGTTTAAGTAGCCATTCCCATGAAGACCTTAGCAGATAACTTCCCAGATATTTGCTCAAGCCTGAAATCACACAGGAAATTGGGCAGAAATCAAAGCATTCATACAACAAATACCTTTGAAAACTACTCTGAATATACTTATGTGGACATAGCGGTAAACAAGGTGTGAGTTTGGGCCATTGTTTATAATGGTGCTCCTATTAATATAGTAAGCACAAAGCTGGTTAAAAACTGAAAATTGCGCCTGAAGTTGCCCACTGTCAGGAATGTGGAACAGCTGAAGCGCATACAACTAAATTGCTGGGCGCATAAAGTACCCTACCTCTCATATTTGGATCTATTGTAGTGACAGCACCTGCCATAGAGTTGCCAAATATAAACTATGGTATCCTAATTGAGACTGATTTCCTAAGAAGATATGTAGTTGTTACAAATCATAAGGACGATACTCTCACCATTTTTGGCCAGGCTATTCTACTTTAATATAACTGTGATAAGGAAGTTGAGAAAAAGAAACTCAGCCTATTCATAAATCTGGCCTACAAAGATGGAGTCGTCCCAATGGAGTATTATAAAGCTCATTCAAAGATAAAACCACTACCCACATATATTGATGAGTCAAATGGCATTCCACTTCGATCAAATCATACCATCACTATACCCTCCAGAGAACAAGTAATTGTCCCACGGGACTAATAATTAATTTCCTGGAAGGTCTTTGTGGTGAAGTATATCAACCATGGTCTAAATCTCGATTCAAGCCAAACATTGCCCCTGGTATTATCATTCTAGGCCACAAAGAAATACATATCTTATGTGCAGACCTGAAAAATTGGCCCATCTCCTTCAGGTGACATCAAACGATTGCTTTTTTGCATCTGTTCCCTACCATGGAAACTCAAATATTCCATGAGTTTGGAACTTTTGTCAAATTAGGGCTTCCCAATAAGGACCTACTCAGCATAAATAATGTTGTCCCTATGGCCAATTTAAGTAATCTGACCAACTCTGAGAAAAGACAAGCTCAGGAGTTTATTCTCTTAATATTGGGAAATATTTGCACAAGATGATTTTGACTTGGGATGTGCTAATGGTGTCACCCACAAAATCAATACTGGAGATCATAAACCTATTCGATTATGCCCAATTAGATGCACAAAATCATCAGAAGAAGCAGTATCCAAGGAGATTAAGGAATTCCTCAAATGTGGTATGCTAGTCCCTTCAAAAAATCCATGGGCAGCCCCAATTTTAATAGTGAAGAAAAAGGATGGAAACAACTGAGTAGTCATTAATTATCAGAATTTAAACAACATCACAAAGAAGGACTTGTACCCACTGCCACAAATCAATGATGCCTTGGATAGGCTAGGGGGCACAAAGTTCTTCTCAGTAATGGACCTTATCAGCAGATATTGGCAAATAGATCTTTCTGAAGAGGAACATGAGAAATTTGCAAATAATAACCCAAGAGGGCTATTCCAGCCAACGAGAATGCCTCAAGGGCTCTGCAACGCCCCAGCTACATTCCAACGAGCAATGGACACAATCCTGTGAGACTTGAAATTGTCATGTGTATTAGTGTACCTTGATGATATCAACGTTTTAAGCCGCACTTTTGACGACCACCTGGAACACTTAGAGGAGGTTTTCAGAAAGCTAGCTGCTGCAAACTTAAAAATCAAGCCCATAAAATGTCAGTTTTTCAAAGACCAACTGGAATAACTCGGATTTGTTATTGATAAAGTGGGCCTTCGGCCCCAACCAACTAAGCTGGATGCCATCTCTAAAATGAAATGGCCCAAATACAAGCGTGATATTCTTGTATTCCTAGGCATGATCAGGTAATATCGCTAATTCATCGCTGACTTTGCACAACTTGGAGAGCCTTTTTTATCCGCTTAAAGATAAGGTCCCATTTGACTGGACTCCAGATTGCCAGGATGCGTTTGACCAACCCTGATTGGCCCTATCAAGCGCGCCTGTTTTTTGATACCAAAATTTTAATCACAAATTTATTGTCAAACTGACACATCCCAAACAGTAGTGGGGCCATTTTATCCCAAGTTGGAGATGATGGTGAAGAACACCCAGTTGCCTTCACTAGTCAGACTTTAAACGTTCATGAAAGGAACTACATGGTGATAGAATGAGAATGCTTAGCCATCATATATGCTTGCAAGCAATTCCAGGTCTACCTTCATGGCACTCATTTCAAAGTTGTTATCAATCATGCGCTCCTAAGATAGTTATACAACTTAAAAGAACCTGAGGGCATATTATCCTGCTGGGCATTAAAGCTTCAAGCTTATGACTACACCATCGAGCATTGAGCTGGGGCAAAACACCAGAAGACTAACTTTTTATCCCAACTACCCACCATCTCAACACTTAGTCGGGCCGCCAATGAGTTGTTTATGAAATTGATCAGTGGAGAATATCAAGATGAGCCTGAATATGTCCAAAAAATATTAACGGATCTACAAAAAAATACAACCATCAAAAACGGGATGCTTTATAAGATCGTTGAGGACAAAAAGTATATTTTCCCAAGACCATTGGCCTGAACTGAACTAATAATGGCAGTGCTTAAGGTCATAGGGCATGGCGGATTCAAGAAGACAAAAGAGCATCTAAAGCAATTCTACTACTGGGAGTCAATGCATTTCAACAACCAAGAAATGTTGGCATGCTGTGCAGAGTGCCAAGGTGAAAACCCATTCCAAAAAAGCACATCTTACCAGCTCATTCGGCCCAACTTTTCCTGACACACTGTATCTATTGACGTTGTTGCCCACTTCCAACAAGCAATATGAGGGCCAAGTACATAATTGTAGCCACCAACTGCTTGACCAAATGTGTTGAGGCCAAAGCCATTCAGGAAGCTGGAGCAGCAACCACCGCAAAGTTCATACTTGAAAACATCATCCACAAACATGGATGTCCCCAGGTTATTCTGACCAATAACGGAACCAACTTTACCACCAATGTCCTTGCCAAGCTCAACCAACTAATGGAAGTTCGAGGTGTGCTTTCTGCTCCCTATCACTCTGAAACTAATGGGACTGTTGAGCATACAAACGGTACATTGGTGAACATTATCTGGAAAATAACCTCAGTCAAACCATCTGAATGGAGTACTTATCTAAGCTCAGCAGTCTTCGCTTACAATATCTCCTACCATTCATCAGCCAGGATGCCTTCATTTCATGTAATATATGGTAGACACCCAGCCCTACCAACACTGCTATATTCGGCCCTAGAGAATCCTGGCGAAAACACTTACCCTCAGTACATTGAGAAGCTTGCAGATGCTTTAATCAAACTACAAGCTCAAGCCTTTGACAACAGTTTTGCCAAGAAAAAGGCCCAACATAAAAAGTACTTAGATAATCACTACCCACTGGCCAAATTCAAAAATTAATGACGAAGTTCTATTTTGCAACACCCCCAGATTAAGCCAAAATCAAAAGTTAGATTGCATCTGGGTTGGGCCATTCGAAGTGTTTGAGAAGATATTTAGGTTCATATACACAATCAAGGATATTAGGACCAGCCATATATTCAACTGAGTCCATGAAAAAGTCCTAAGAAGGTTTAATAAGCGGGATGATTAAGAAAGGAAAAAGATGAAAAAGAACACAAAAAACACAAAAACAATACAAAAAATATTTATAATAGTTTTATTCTAAAAAATGTTTTAGTTAGCACTTGAGGGTTGGGAGAGGATTAACTTCAGACTTGACGGGTATTCAGGCCATCATACTTCAGACTCAACATGCGCTTGTCCAAAGTTTTTTTAATAGAAAAACAAACTCCATTCTCATCAGGCGTTTGGGCTGATGATAACAAACTAACATAGGGTAATCGGGAATCTTAGGGCTTATATTTGAATCAAGAGGGGGGAAATGTCAGATGCTGGTGGTTGACTCAAAAATAAACCTTTTTGACAGCCATAAGATTGGGCCAATTACCCTTTTAACGCTTGATCTAACAGCTAAAATTCTCACCTCAAAGACTATTACAATAATACAATTTGGTCCAAACATCTCAATGTCATTACAATCAAGTATTTTATTTAAGCGATTACCCAAACACACTTGCATATTATGGCCAATTTCCTATGCTTCAAATTTTGGCAATTGGTCCCAATTAATGGAACATTATCAATTCGCCTGTATACAAAATCATTATGGAATGACCCAAAGTTAGCATCTAAAAATCTCATGGATTATCAGATAAATGAAAAATGTAATCAATTTTCTGTCCTAGGGCGAAATTTGTATGTCAATCTATGTAATCAGCATGATAGCACTTGCATGGACCACCCAAAAGGGGTTACCTAGTGCTATTGAGGGAGAGGCCTGCTGACGTCCCAATTAGGGGTGCATCATTTACTTCAATTAATGCCAAAATTTCACAGAAGGTGTATTTCGTCAGCACTATGATGAAACTGAAATCCAGAAGATCCTAGGACAATTTTTCATGCTTTTATCCTAATTTTTTACCTGAATTCCTCCCAATTTTGAGAGTATTTTGCCACCAATAAACCTAAGAAGAGGTTTCAGTCATATCAGTTCAAGGGCTGAACTGAGGTGGTAAAATATCTGTTGAACTTTTGTGCTGGAATGTGGCCAGGAGATACCCTAGAGGTATAAATACTGGCGCCTGGCCTAATGACCATTATCTAATAAATAGCTTATAATAAAAGTTTTTTTATTCATCTATTTCCTGGTTTTCACATTAAATCCTTTCTTTGGAGAAAGTGTCAACAAACTGTACATGCCTAATCCACAGCTTGTATATCTAAATGCCTCAGAAGAAATTCCTGAACATGAAGGTAAAATTATGCCTGAAATCAGCCATAAGATTAGAGGAAATTTTAGTAGGCTTAGTGAGTTTTTGAATGGTTCAAATACCATAACCTACAGGCACTATTGAGGATCAATCATCAGAACTTCAGCTTGAATAGACGTGCAGGATAAAATTCACAAGTGAGTGATCCTCAGATTCTCAAACTCACCAATCACAGGATGTCCTAATTTTTGATTGGTGGGTAAATTTTCTTCACCCTTTTGAACACCTCAGGATATTAAATA
This sequence comes from Massospora cicadina, assembly GCA_022478985.1. Classification (NCBI taxonomy): domain Eukaryota; kingdom Fungi; phylum Entomophthoromycota; class Entomophthoromycetes; order Entomophthorales; family Entomophthoraceae; genus Massospora; species Massospora cicadina. Next base: position 1,208 of record JAKSZP010016371.1, on the reverse strand, counting down.
GTATTCCCTGAGGAGGTAGCACTCAAATTAAGGTATTGTGTGGGCAGAATTCCCCATCAGTTGGCATATTTCGCTGTGGGGTTGAGGTGACAATATTATCTTGATCCAAGCTATTCAGCCAAGGGCGAGGAGTAAAAATATTACTCCTGCCTAACCTAATCTGCCAAGAGTAAAATGAAAATTTCTTAGTAAAATTCAAACTATTTGATACCAAAAAATCCTTATATAAATTTTTTTTAGGCTTTTTTCAAGGTGGGCTGACCTGGGGATGATACCACACCGATTAGGGAAGTGAAGAAATTAGGAAAGGAGGATAAAACCCGGAAAACCTCCATGCGCGGTGTATGATAGGCTAGAAACTCCATGGACCGCCTTTGCTATTTGCTATCTCGGTTTGGGGCATTGGCGCACAAAACCAACACAGTCAAAATCGTCCCCTACCCAAAGTCCATTACCGGGATCAAACTCGGGAGGCAGTGGTAGAGGGTCCATACTCTACCACTGGGGTATCCTCCCTTAAAAAATCCTTATATATAGTTGTAAATTTAATTGTCCAACAGTTATATATACATATTGCTATCTATATAAAAACATGAGCAGTTAAGCTCTGTTTGCATTTTCACCAGTAAGTTAGTAAACATGAATCAATCTTTTGGATACCTCATGAATCTGATCTGAGAAGATATTGGGCACCCAGGTTACAGCTTGTGTTATAAACTGAAAGTGGGAAGTTCAACCATAGGAGCCTCTGTCTCATTGGTTTTGGAACTACTAACATGAAGATAGTCCATGGTCATGTCTTCATCCATAGGTTTAAGGGAATATTAGGTGCTGAGGCCAAGGGCAAAGCAGTTTGGGTCAGGATTCATACTTTTAAATTTGGCGCTTAGGTAAACATGATGTGAAACTCTATAGTGAGCATCAAAATTTTAGAACTGGTTGTTGAATATTTGGGCTTCGCCTGATGGCTGGTTCGTTGGTTGGTGGAAACTGCAGCTTTTAGCATCTATTGTATGAGAATAATAGACAGGATGGTGCTTTAAGTTTATGATATAGTTTTTTAGTAATCTTTAATTGTATACCCAGTCATTTCACTTGGATGATGGCACGATGCCCTGATCCTACCGATCCCAAGTGAAAATCAACTTTAATATAAAATAAAGTAATAGTGCAAAAAGTTTATAAGATAAATTATAAGCTTAATCCAG